>WNWK01006411.1:0-106173 GCA_009830355.1 Cherax destructor
CTGGCCTTCTTCTTGTCACCAATGTCGAGGTTGGGAGACTACACTCCCGTCTTCGCATCGGCCACACTCGTCTTACTCACGGGTATCTCATGGAGAGGCTCCCTGCCCCTCTCTGTGAGCATTGTCAGGTTCCAGTGTCTGTTCGACATATCCTGTTGGACTGCCCACTCTATCAACGAGCACGCATAATTTACCTCCAACGACGTCTTCGCTCTGCGGCCCTTTCTTTACCTTCCCTTCTTGCAGATGGACCCTCCTTTAATCCTGACTCTCTTGTTGACCTTTTGACAGAAACTGACTTACTACACAAACTCTGAAGATTATACCTCTAGCACCTCCCTCAGTCCCTTCTACCTCGATCTCTTGCTACCCTCCACCCCTGCACTATCCACCGTCATCTTGCACTCCATACCCTACTAATCGTCCATCTCCCTCTTACAACCCACTCTCCCTGCATCCTACAATAACCTGCAGCGCTGTATAACCCCTGTGGTTTAGCGCTTCTATTTGATTATAATAATAATGTAAAGCGAATTTTTTTTTTTTTTTCACTTATAAATGCCTAATTACATGTTTACACTATCATATCTGGTTGTTATGGGGTATTATGGACTTGTTATGGGGGCTATGGAACCAGCATGTATTGTTGTATTTAAATAACATGAATACCTAAGTATATGATAATGTATATATACTTGGTTGCTAATCTTTTGGGCTAATAATCTGAATAAAATCTTCATATTCTACTGATCTTTTGAGGATTCTAACCCTTGTGGTTAAGCGCTTCTTTTGATTATAATAATAATAATAATAATTTTGAGGATTCTTGATATTATTGCACTGTATATTCTCTTCATACTTTTTATACAAGCACTTTATATAAATTACGCATTAATAAGTTATATAATTTTAGAAAAAAAAAGTTATGTAAGAAGAAAGTTGCCTAGTGATTTGCTGTCACTCAGTATGAGGCTGGGACTGGAGGAGCACTGATCATAGCCAAGCAAATTATGAAAATTTGTGATATGTAACATCAAGCATTTTTGCACTTTAACTTTTGGTTGCTCTTTTTCAGTTGAGTTAAAAATAAAATCATATTGCTTGATCGTGCATTAATTGAGAGTTTACTGTACATATTTTACTGAGTAATATTGTGTGATGTGGAATATTTGTCATCTGTCACCAGAATTATATCCAGTACCTGTTTGTAGTTCTGTTTATCCTTTGTAGTTCCTAAAGATAATAAAGTTCACTATTTTTTATTAACAATGGAATGGGTTCAGTGCTTAGTTTTAAGTATAATAAAAAAAATTAACAATGATATGTGACAACTATTTTGCACTAATGTTTATTCACATCAAGCCCTTTTTATTAACCTCATTGTATTTTTTTTTTAGATCCTAAAGAAGGATGAATATATTCTGGAGTGTGAGCAGCACTTACAGACTATGAAGGAAAATGTTGATCGTCACAGTACCCTGAGAAATCAAACTTCAGGTGCCAGGACGATAGACACTTCAACACTGGAGGAGGAGTGGATGAGGAGGCTGAACGAGACCCGGGACATGTATGATCGAGCCATTCAGGGCTACAAGGATCAGCTTGGAGAGCTGCAAGAAAAGCTACTTAATTCTGAAAAAAATCATGCTAAACAGGTTACAGAATTAACCAGTAAGTTAGCTGAAGCACAAAGTGAAGTTATAGCAGCAAAAGCTAATGAAGTGGAGATAGCTGAACCATATAGACCTATTAATATAAATGGGGACAAAGAAAAGGATAAGAAAAATGAAAAAGTTGAAAGACAGAGATCAGAAGAAACTGAAGAATCTGACCAGTCAGAATTTGAAGAAACTGTTCAACAAGGAAGGCAAAAATCTGAAACTGAGAAACTAGAAGAAACATCTGAGCCTAAAAGACCTGATGATGAAGAGCACAGAAAAAATGATAATACCAAAAGAAATGGTGAAAATGTTAGCAGACTTGAGAAATCTAGCCAGTCTTCCAGTACAGCTAAATCACAGAATAAAGACACTGAAACTTCTTCAGACACCCCTGAAGTAATAAGATTTGAAAGGTACAGTGAATCTATAGAGAATTTAGTGAAGAGACTTGAAAGTTCAAGCTTGGGTCGAGATGAAATAGAAAACATTACTTCTGTTATAAAAGACACAGTCAGTGAGTGTTTAAATGAGTGGAAAGGAAGTCTCCGGCAGGAACTGACTCAAGAAAAAGATGATACTGATAAACTTAAGAAAGAATATGAGGACCTGCAAAAAAAATTGAAAGGCAAGAACAAAAAAATTGAGTCTTTACAAAATCAATGTAAGGATTTTGAACAACAAAATTTAAAACTTCATCACCAGTATTCTCAGCTTGAATTAAGAGTAAGTATAAAAACAATTATTTATTTATATAGTTCTGTGTTCTTTTTCACATCCATTCATCTTTCCATCAGTGCAGTTTGTTCTTCACTTTTATGCCCGAAGGGTCACAGTCTTCCTTCAAGCTTTTGCTCTCTTTTTCTTGAACACTTTCAGTCACATTCACATAGTACAGCAGTATACACCAATGACTCCAAATCCCCATTAGGGAGCAGGGTATGCAGCTGTTTTTCCAGAAAGAGCATTTTCTCACAACAGAGTTGTATGCATCCATCCTGTGGATGGGAGCACAAGCATATGGATACCCAAAAGGCCTAAGAATTAGGCCCCAAAAGGGTTAACAGGAAAACATCTGGATTTATATCTTCAGTTGACTTACCTGTTGCAAGCAAATTTTAAGAAATTTGCTTAATATGTCTGGTATCTTGTTTTCATTAATAAGATAACCTGTGTGATGTTATACTATCTCTGTATCCCTCAATTAAGCACATACTGCCAGAAGACTTGTAACCAAGCCTAAACCTAGCTACTACACCATCGGTCAGTCTGTTTACATTGCAACTTGCTCGTGTTATCAGAGTGATAGATCTGATCAAGTTTCTAACCATATTCCTATGACTTTCAGTCTCATTATTTAATTATCTCTATTATTAATTCTAATGCTAGACACAGACATAGCAAAGTTATATTCTACATTGTCCTTCAGGGTACTGTCTTTGCCTAACCTATCAACTTTATTATGGAGTAATTCACTGTGACTTTAGTACAGTACTTACTTTTTAATTTTTTTTAACACACTAGCCGTCTCCCACCGAGGTAGGGTGACCCGAAAAAGAAGAAACACTTTCATCATCATGCACTCTTACCAGAGGCGTGCCAAAACTACAGTGCAGATGCCCCTAAAAACTACAAATATCCCCACCCCTCCTTTTTAATATAACAATAATAATCCTATGATCAGCAGATCAACTGCTGTATGACAATCTGGAATTCATAAAAGCAGAACGGTTTGCTTTTGTAGTAACTTAACCTACATAAGTTTGTATTTTAGTGTTTCCCTTTGATGCTCTAGCTCCCTCTTATGCTTAGTTACAGATATGCACAAGTGTATTATTATAATAATAATGATGATAATATTAATAGAGCTGTATCTGTACTCTGAAGGAGGGTTGGGATACTACAGTTGAAGGGGTAATCTGATGGTTATGTCAGCACACTTCTGGAAAGACAGCAATTGAATGAATGTTGGTGAATGATTTCAATGGTTCACCCTGCCTTGGTGAGAGATGGTTATCGAGTTAAAATAATAATAATAATTACATATTGCTGTTATACATTTTCAGATGGATGCATCTCAAATAACAGGCCAATTGGATGTGCTACAGGAGCTCCCAAAGAAATTGCAAGAGACTGAACAAAGGTTGTTAGACACGAGGGAGTTATTTCAACGAGCCCAAGGAGAAAAACAAGCATTACAAGACCAACTCCGTGTATTGGAAGAAAAATTAAGCAAAAAGGAAACCAAACTCAAAAGCGAACGTGAGCAGTGTTCCAGTAGAGAAAAGGAAATTAGAAGTCTTCGGGAAACTTCTTCCTCTCTGCAGCGCCAGATGGAGGATGCAGCAAAGGAGGCTAGTCACCTGCAGGAACAATTGTCTACCAAAGATACAATATTAGAGCACACGTCAGCTCAACTAGAGGAAAGAATACGTGAGTGTGCTAGCTTATCCTCCCTTGTAGATCACTATAAAATTCAACAAAATCAAGAATCAAATCGGATTCAGGCCCAGCTAAGTGAGAGGGAGAGTGCCTCTTATCAACAGTACATGGAGGCACAGGCTCTGGCTACACGTTGTCAGGCACAGCTCTCTGCTTTACGTTCTGAAAAGGATCACAATGAAAAATCCCTCAGAAATAATGTTCGTAAGCTAGAGGAGCAAGTGGATCAACTTCAGTTAAAGAACTCGACTCTTCAGAGGCAGCTAACCATTATCACTTCCACTTACCATAACATGTTTTCAAGTGTGGATCTCAACCTGCCCAGTTCTCCTGGGCTAGGGGACTCTGATGCAAAAAATCTATGAAAATAAGGTTAAAAAAAATTATAGTTTTAGAGCTTGTGCTTATTTTATTTAATGAATGTAATATAGTGATTTGTAGACAGATGGATGGCTAGATAGAACTAAATATGCTTTATATAAATTACTAAATGTAAAAAGAAAAACTGTTCTTTTTATAGGTCACCCTGCTTCAGTGGGAGACAGCCGGCGAGTTAAAAAAAAAAATTATGACAATCTTAAAAATTAGAAATGCCTCTCTCTCTGTCATCTTTCTTTCTCATGTTTCTCTGCCCTTGAGTCCTCTCTCTATCATATAGATAAAAGAATTGCAGATGAGCAAGGAGGCTTTAGAGTGGGTAGGGGATGTGTAGATCAAGTGGTTACATTGAAGCATATACATATGTGAACAGTATTTAGATAAAGGTAGGGAAGTTTTCATTGCATTTATGGATTTAGAAAAGGCATATGATAGAGTGGATAGGGGAGCAATGTTGCAAGTGCATGGAATAGGTAGTAACTTACTAAATGCTGTAAAGAGTTTTTATGAGGATAGTGAGGCTCAGGTTAGGGTGTGTAGGAGAGAGGGAGATTACTTCCTGGTAAAAGTAGGTCTTAGACAGGGATGTGTAATGTCACCATGGTTCTTTAACCCTTAAACTGTCCACACGTAGCGCTCAATATTTTGAGAAAAAAATATTGTTCTTTTTGTTTAATATGAAGAGCGCATTTTTTTTGGCATCCCCGAATTTTGTAATACTGTGCACACTGAGTGCACAGACCCATTTTCTAATGTCTAGGCAACTCAGGCTTATCATGGCAAGGCTGAAAGCATTTAAAAAAAAAAAAACGTAGATCTATGTTCGGAGCACTACGCGCGTCAACGTAGATCTACGTGTGGACAGTTTAAGGGTTAATATATTTATATTTATAGTTGGGGAGAGGGGTGGGATTAAATTATGGGGAATCAAATACAAAATGGGAGTTGACACAGTTACTTTTTGCTGATGATACTGTGCTTATGGGAGATTCTCAAGAAAAGTTGCAGAGGTTAGTGCACGAGTTTGGGTGTGCACTAAAGGTATAAAGTTGAAAGTGAACATAGATAAGAGTAAGGTGATGAGGGTATCAAACAATTTAGATAAATAAAAATTGGATATCACATTGGAGAGAGGGAGTATGGAAGACGTGAATGTTTTCAGATATTTGGGAGTTGACGTGTCAGCGGATGGGTTTATGAAGGATGAGGTTAACCATAGAATTAATGAAGAAAAAAAGGAGTGGTGCTTTGAGGTATCTGTGGAGACAAAAAACATTATCCATCGAGGCAAAGAAGAGAATGTACGATAGTATAGTGGTACCAACACTTATATGGGTGTGAAGCATGGGTTGCAAATGCTGCAGCAAGGAGGCAGTGATGATGTCCTGTCTAAGGGCAATGTGTGGTGTAAATATTATGCAGAGAATTTGGAGTGTGGAAATTAGGAGGAAGTGTGGAGTTACTAAAAGTATTAGTCAGAAGGCTGAAGAAGGGTTGTTGAGGTGGTTTGGTCATTTAGAAAGAATGGATCAAAGTAGAATGATTTGGAGAGTGTATAAATCTGTAGGGGAAGGAAGGCAGGGTAGGGGTCGTCCTCGAAAAGGTTGGAGGGAGGGGGAAGTAGAGGAGGTTTTGTGGGTGAGAGGCTTGGACTTCAAGCATGTGCGAGCATGTTAGATAGGAGTGAATGGAGACGAATGGTTTTTGGGACCTGACGAGCTGTTGGAGTGTGAGCAGGGTAATATTTTGTGAAGGGATTCAGGGAAACCGGTTAGCCAGACTCGAGTCCTGGAAATGGGAAGTACAATGCCTGTACTTTAAAGGAGGGGTTTGGAATATTGGCAGTTTGGAGAGACTTCTAAACTGTTGTATCTGAGTGCCTCTGCAAAGACAGTGTGAGTGAGGTGAAAGTGTTGAATAATGATGAAAGTATTTTCTTTTTGGGGATTTTCTTTCTTTTTTGGTTACCCTGCCTCGTTGTAGATGACTTACATGTTAAAAAAAACAATACCAGCTTAAGTGACTTCTAGGTACAGTAGACCGTCGTTTAACACGGTAGTTACGTTCCTGAAACCGCCGTGGTAGTTAAAACCGTGTTAGACAAACTGAATATCTTGATAAAATTAGGGTTACATTCCTGGGAGTCCCAAAAAAGCCAAGCAACTTTTTTGGGGAACAACAGATCGTATAAAAATAAAAGTGAATATGTAATTGTAGTTCATTATCTTGATGTATTAAGTTGTTTTTATTGCTTAAGATTATAAATGCAACAGAAATAATAGTATTTCTTACCTTAAATTGTGGGTGCTGGTGTTTGTGGATGATTGTGAAGAGTGGAGAGTTATGCTATGGCCCTACTGGGCTGAGATGGATGGTAGAGATTCTTGTACTTAAGTTGATGGTTGTAATGGAGTGTGCATAAATCAGTCAAGTCAGTCAGTCAAGTTAGTAAGTCAGTCAGTCCAGTCAGTCACACACAAACTCATATTTACCTAGCAGAGGATGGTCCTACACACATATGAACCCAAGGCTGGGACAAGGGTGGTGGGAGTGGCAGGTCTCCCCCGTTGGCTCGATGGTCTAACCCACAGCCAGGCAGTGTATCCCGCGGCCGATGCTCCAAATTTTTTCCCCTCCCGCAAACTGAACCGTGTTAAGTTAATTTTATTAAGTGTTATACAAAAATATACCTCAATTGTTCAATAGTGCTATAACCAAAACGTGCCAAACAAAAGTGTTCAACAGGCTTCCTTGAGAAGGGTATTATAAAGGCTACTAAAATAGCAAGGGGGAAAAAATACCAATAGTATTCTATCTTTTGTCTATAGAAATTGCACTCTAAAACTGAAATATGATAGACAATATTTTTTTATTTTAATCAGAGGTCATACAGTGCCTGGGGAATAGGAGGCATTCACGTTTGTTCCAAGGAAAGGAAGATTAAGTCCAGTTAGAAACTGGAGGTAGGGCATCAAGTGGCAAAAAAAATTAGTGGCAATGGATGATGTATGGGGGGAATTTTAGTGACCATAATGTTGCAATCTTCCTCCAGACATTCCTGGCAGCAGATCTTGTAGACACATCAAAACATACCAATGAGTGCACCTCACACCACGACTGAAGAACCAGATGAGGTGAACTCATTGACGTTTTTACATGTACAGGATCTGCAGTACAGAATATCTGGAGGAAGATTGCAACTTTCTTAAAAGACATCTTCTGGATGTTAAAATTTCCAACCCATATCATCTCAAACTACAAGAACTATGACACAAAATCTTCACCTCAAGAAACCAATAGAACACAGCCAAGACTCATCCTTCCAACAGGCCACATCGCAGGATAGATTACACCCACCCTTGCCAAGAGTAACATAGGTGTTGTCGCTATCATATCCAATTCCATGAAAGACTCAACCAGGCAAATAAACTACAACCAGGAACAAAACAACATAGGTGTCTACATCATTCCATGTGGCAGTTGTGATCAGAAGTGGCAGAGACTACCCATAGCCTACAGATAAGGTTGCAAGAACACAGAGGTGCTTGCAGAACTAACATGAATTAGCACCTATGTGACAGGTAGGAAAACGACTGCACACCTGACATCATGGAAGGACACCATGCAGATCAATGAACTAGAAAACACTACATAGATCTCCAGAAGTTACATTAATCTGTCCACAAAATACAATCCAACAGAATCAAGCAGCTTTTAGTTTGGCCAAACCTTTAGCCCAGTTCATCCTACATAAGCAGGTCATTGGAAAGATCAGTAGGCCTCCTGCAGACCTATCCCTCAATTAACCCACACAACGACCTCAGAGACCCCACCACTCACCTGACAACTTATTTATGAGTCTACATGTGCAATCCTGTTTTGACTGGAGAAGTCTGTCTGCAGGCAAAATGCCTCAGTGAAGCTGTAGTTAGTGTTTTATCAGACTGCTATGAGGATGAGAAACAGTAAAAGGCACCAGGATTGTACCTAGGAGTAATGAACAATTTAATAAGACTAGATTTTGTTTATTACTCCTGTGTGTTCTATTTGTTACAAAACTCAATATCCATTTTCTTACCTTTCTGGTTATATTTTGACTTCATTTTATCTACTGCTCCACAATTAAACATGTCAAATATTTTTTTGCAAAGTTTGTGTATATTGTATATCTATTTTTTCCCCAATTTTTCTGCAATCTCCCACCTAGGCAGAGTTACCCAAAATAGAGAACACATTCACTATCATTCATTCAATCACTGTCTAGACAGAAATGTGCTGACTGCAATTCAGATCGCCCTCCAACTGCAATATCCCCACTCGTTCAGAATGCAGGCACTGCACCATTATAAATAAAGTGTACTAAACTTTGGGTTTCATCAAAAGTAGGTATTTGGTTATGTGCATCATACAGAATTATCTTCAAAGTTATTATTATATTAACCAAAATGCTCAAAACCCTTGAGAGTCAAACTGTGCAATCTTCCTAGCTACTCAAATGGATGAATATCTATTATCATCATTATTATTAATAATTATGTACAGTGGACCCCTGAGTAACGTAAAAATTTCATTCCAGAAGCCTGCTCAAGTGCCATTACCGAACAAATTTACTCCCTTAAGAAAAAATGTCAAGTAGGTTAGTCAATTTCAGACCCCCAAAAATACACTTACAAAAGCACTTACAATATTATACTTACATAATTGTACGATTTCCGGGGTGTACAACTCGGGGTTCCACTGTATTATTATATTCAAGGGGCAGCACTTTAAGGGTCATACATGCCTCAATTGGAGATAAAAAGTACATCAATTTCATTTATTTTATTAATAAGCTACTTGACCACAATGGGTTCTGTACAAGCTAGCAACAGCAGGTGCAAAAAAGTGGTCATGAGTAAGGCTCACATCGGGAGTGTGTCGTCTCGTGTTATACCACCATCATCTCACTAATGTTGTGTGCTATTAAAGCAACACTAAATAAACCCTGAACAAAATTTGACCTAGGTACTTTAACTTATAACCAATTAAAATTTACTTCTAATAAGAGAAGCAAAAATATATGGGATTGCTACCTTCAACAGCATACAACTAAATTCAGTGCAATTTTAACTGCACCTTCATTTCAACCCATTTTATAGAAAACAATGTTAACTGCACAATGGTAAGATATACCAATTACTAAATAATGAATTTTAATATGAAGTTTTATAGTTAGGTTAATTCCACTTTTCTTTGGAACAGCCTTTGACACCTGATTGATATGCACCAATTAAATTATCCTTGGTATTTTCAGTAAACATGGGTGCTTTTACAAAGGGTCACAGAGTAACAGCAATGATTATGAAATGCCTATGTCAAACTTTTCACTACAATAAAATTAAATAACCAGATAAAAAATACCTTTTATAAAAACTCCCCACATGCACTGTGTTATGCTGCTGTTACACCCAAAGCACAAAGGGTTCAACCTAGTGCATGAACACTTGAGATCATGTTCACCATTTCCTGCATATCATATGAAATTTTATTATGAAACTCTCTTAAGTTAACCCTCAGGTTCACTACAGTCAATAGTGAGAGATCAAAGATCTTCAACAGATAATACTAAGATAGGGAAATGCTCCTCATAATACATACCAGAATCAGTACTATAACAGACACCTCAAGTTGGATGAAAGCTTTATGTGGAGAATTTTCCCCCAGAAATAAAAAGTTTGTGCTAGATTTCAAAGATTATAAAACTTAACAAATGTCCTTTTCTAATGCATTTCATACATGCCATTTTCTGCAGTCAAACCATAGTAGTATATACAAAATCTGCTACCCAAGTAGACTATCAGTAATGACTTCAACATCTGTGTTGCAGACAATGAAAACAAATGGAACTGAAAAACTGTTTCATAAGAAACAGTAAACTATTGCATTATAAAAATAATGATAAAGTTGCGCTAATATGAAGCTATATGCTTCAATAACTTGCTGCTTAAACAAATGTAATCTTGTCAAAAATGTACACAAGGCACACTATTTTTTAAATTCTCCCCTCTACATGGACTACACTTTAATATAACCTTAATAAAAACCATTAAGGAATTTTTAATCAACCTACCTGAATAATTATACGTATAACAATTTTACTTTTCTTTTAAACAAAAATATTTTATTACAAAGTGTGCCAAAAAAGAAGTTAATAAGTAACCTTCATGGTTGAAAACAGCAATACTTTTTTGTTTTTGTTTCTTAGGTTTCTCAGTTTGAAAGGTACTGGAAAAATTTCCAGGAACAAAATCTATGATTTAATAAGAGCACAATGTGTTTTCCTGCAGCATAAAAATTTAGCTAACTTTTTAAGAAAATGGGCTAAATATTCTCAACGGAATTCTTACATCAGACGGTCATTGTGAGAACATTAAGCTTAGCTCAACAGTTTCTATATTAAGGATTTAAACCATTTACAACCAAGTCAATAAAACCTGAATACACTCTTCTGTGGATGCATTACAGTGCTTGATATAATACAAGCAAATACTGTAAATACATGGAGATATTCCTGTTAGTTTCGTAAACAATGTGAGCTTGTTTCACCATTAACAAATCTACTAGGAATTTGTCTAGGACACACAAGACACTGAATATCAGCATCAGCACTGAAAAACAGTTACCAATTCACTGTGGAAGATGGCACATATCACAGTTTTCACTTGCTGTCTGATTAATGAAGGTGCAGTGTTGACATGTCCATGAGGATGATGATGTGGAGGGTTGAACACTTGAGCCTCTACCTGTGGTATCTGTCTCACCTCCAGCCACAGCACCTTCCCCACCTGATGCCATTACCAACTGTTCCACAGTAGCCCAATGGCCAGACTGCTTCCATTCCAATGCTGCTGCACGGTCACGCTTTTTCACAGCTTCAAGTAAGGGCCCAATATACTCCTAAGAATTAAATTCATTGTAATAATGTTAGGAATTTACAAGCAATAGAATTTACTATACTAAACAGTGCTAAAAGCTACACACATTGCTCCACTTAAATTATTATGCCTGAACTCCCCATAACTATAGATACTTTCAAGATAAACTATGACAATTATTTAATTAGAAGACTTACCCTGAGCGGTAACATGTCCATTGTTGCAATGTATACAAGTACATGAAGATCTGAAACAGCTTCTAAAAACTGGTCATCTGTAAATTTTTTGAGATATGTAGCTAAAGCAGTGAAATCTTGTAGATGCCCCTCCACCATTCTGTGAAGAGAAATGGACTGTCAGATCTCCATTTTAATTAATAATGAACATCTCAACAACTGTATTAAAAGGCTGATAATAACCATAAGTTTTTTTGTTTTTTTTCAACAAGTCGGCCGTCTCCCACCGAGGCAGGGTGACCCAAAAAGAAAGAAAATCCCCAAAAAGAAAATACTTTCATCATTCAACACTTTCACCTCACTCATAGATAATCACTGTCTTTGCAGAGGCGCTCAGATACGACAGCTGAGAATAAGTCCCTCCGAACTGTCACTATCCCAGACCCCTCCTTTAACCCTTTCGGGGTTTTGTTCGTACTAGTACGTCTTACGCCCTGGGGTTATTGACGTACTAGTACGCCTAAATTCTAGCGCCCTCAAATCAAGCAGAAACAGGCTGTTAGGCCTAGATGTGATAGAATGGGTCTGTGCGGTCAGTGTGCGCAGTATAAAAAAATTCCTGCACCTCACAGTGCATAATGAGGAAAAACAAACTGACCGTGTTTTTGGTTTAAAACAGCGACTTTGCAGTCTATTTTCGTATGGTTTTATGCTTGTATTCTCGTTTTCTTAGTCTCATTTTATAGAATAGATGATATATTACAGAAATAGAGATAATTTTGACTGGTTTCACGATGACAAGTACCTTGAAACTGAGCGCAAAGTAGCGAAAATGTTCGATTTTGGCCGATGTACAAGAGTAAACAAATCACACCATGCGTCCAATACACATCAACTGGAGAGTCTAATATTCTTGCACAAGTGCGCTGATATTATTTACGTATACCATTTTTACAATGATGCAGTTGTATACATAACAGTAAATCTTCTATTTTTTGAGAGAATAAAAATTCAAAATGGAAAGCAAAAGTAATGTAAGAGGGGCCTGGAGACGTGACTAATGAACAGAGATGTTATTTTAGTGCCAGGAATGTCTGCCTTGTTTATTATGGACCCTATTTTGAAATTGGCATAGTTTGAAATTTGCGTGAAATTGGCCAAATTACCATTTTCTGACCACTATTTTGGGTAGTTGAAATTGATAAATAGGCAGTTTCTTGTACTCAATCGATAGAAGAAATGGAGTTCTAGCGAAATAGCTATAATTTTAGTAGACTGAAACATTGGAATTTGCCGAAAATAGGGCTCAAAGTGGGCGAAATCACCGATGCGTAAATGTCATGGATACCGCTAACTTCACGAAAGCATAATTCCGTTAGTTTTTGATCAAATTTCATAATTTTTGTGGCGTTATGATCGGAAAAAGATTCTCTATCATTTCATAAGATTCTTTTTTTTTTTTAAATTCGTGGACCCTGAGAACGAGTTTCAGAGAGACCCCTTGGACCCCCAAAGGGTTAAAGTGCAAGCATTGTACTTCCCATTTCCAGGACTCAAGTCCAACTAATCAATTAACTGGTTTCCCTGAATCCCTTCACAAACTATTACCCTGCTCACACTCCAACAGCTGGTTAGGTCCCAAAAACCATTCGTCTCCATTCACTCCTATCTAACACACGGACACATGCTTCCTGGAAGTCCAAGCCCCTCGCCCACAAAACCTCCTTTTTATAAAAGAAATGGAAAACTAACAAAAATGAGATAAAATAATTAGATCTAGGAGTGTTTTTTTTCATGTTGTGATACTAGGTATTAACCTTACTCCATCTCCAGATGGATAAACTATATGTCAGAATCCATTTATAACTTGCTCATCCTTAATAAATGACGAATCGTTGACACAGCAGTAAATATTAATGAGTAGCAATTATAAGAAAACATATTGATTGGTATAGTGCTAAATTCAACTTTTATGAAAAGATTGATGTGATTACAAAAAAAAAAAATTAATTTACCTTATTAATCTTAATTTACCTTAATCATTACAAAAAAAAAACTAAATTTACCTTATTAATCTTAATCTGGTGTAATAATGTTATCATACCATACCTGTTTGATACAGGAAAACTTGTTTCATTAACAGCAAATGTGTAAATAGGGTCATTGGGAGTAGACACGGGACAATCCAAGAGCAGATATTCCACAGGTAGAGGTCGACCTAAACGAACTACTTCATTGTTGTACTGGTCTTTTTCCTGTAATATGAAAATAATATTTTATTATTCAATTTGTTTAAAAAATGCTAACTTCTTTTCAATTGATAAATAAATTTTATACAAGTACCATCCGACTTATGACCGAGCTTGGTTCCTACCAACCGGTCGTAAGTCAAAATGGACGCAAGTCGAACTTTAGAAAATTGCTGACATACTGGGTAGGGCATAATGTCAAACCTTTGCTATATAAAGTACGTACCTACATAGTGTCATATGTTACTTTTTACTAAATATTTTACTACTATATATGCTGCCAGACATATGTTACTTTTTACTAAATATTTTACTACTGTATATGCTGCCAGACGTACGGTCGTTAGTACAAGTGGTCGTATGTTGAGCAGGTCGTAAGTCGGATGGTACTTGTTTTTTTTAACATTCTGGCCATCTCCCACAGAGGCAGGGATTTTTTTTTTTTTTGTCCTGAATTGCAATTCAGGGTTAAGTCTCCTCCCAAGCCCAATGCCTTCAGTATCTTCCATCATGGAATTCTGACTCGGCTTTATGGAAGGGGAAAGGGAAGCAAGCATTATCTTTGAAGGGATTCAAGGATACTGGCTAACAACACTTTGTTTTGAAAGTTGGGATGTACAGTCACTACACTGAAAGCAGAAGGTGGAGGAAATATGATCAGTCCTCACAGTAAACAACTAGTACTAGTTGTGAAAGATTTCTTCTTTTGATTATTCTGTCTAGGTGGAAATAGCTAAAAAAGTAAAACATAAGTAACATACCTTGAAGTAAACATCCGGGACGTACTGCTCTGAAGAAGATTCGCGAATATATGCCAGCTCTGGAGCATCTTTGGTAGGTATGAGGCACTTGTCCCTCACCACAGACTGACACTGATTGCTTACTTGATAGCCTTCCATGTGCACCTAGATGCAAATGTTGACAGCATCAAACTACTACATATTAAGTAGGAAAGCATAAAATATTAAGAAAAACAGAAAGCACACTGGTACAGGGAATTTACAGAACCAAAAAAATGAGATATCAATATAAGAATGAGCTATTTTCACTTTTCAAAATGTGCTTTCGTGGAAGAGGAAGAGCTGTCGGTCAACTTGCTTGTGGTATTAAGAGTAACAAGAAATTTTGCTTTTAATTACATGCCACTATCTGAAGTAGAAGGGTAGCAAGTTAATAGCAATTGTCACTACAAAATACAAAAATTACTGCAATACTATTCAGTATGTATAGTAGTAGCATGATCAGCTGCTATACCTTAAAACTTCTCTTCTGCTACAGTACTAACCTGGTTGTTCTTGTCCCCTGTTACTATGACTGTGACAAATTTTGAACCATATTTGCCCTCGCACGACAGCCTGCAGGGGTTAGGGTGAAGCGTCTGTAAGTGAGCAGCTGTGATAACTTCATGTGCAGAGAGAAAGTAAGTATCTGCATGCCGGAGATATCGTACTGTCCCATTGTTTGAATCAAGGGGAACGAGATCCGTGAAAATCCAACCTACACACGTTAGTCCTAGGCCTTTGGCAACCTGAAAATGGAGGGGAAAAAATCCTACTGAAATTCTCGGTGCAGAAACATAATACAATGGCTGTCTCCCACTGAGGTTCAGTGACCCAAAAAAGAAACTTTCACCATCATTCATTCCATCAATGTCTTGCCAGAACCATGCCGATACTACAGTTCAGACAGCCCTCCAAACTGTAAATATCTCCACCCCTCCTTCAGAGTCCAAGCACTTTACTTCCCACCTCCAGGAGTCAAGTCCAGCTAACCGGTTTCCCTGAATCCCTTGGCAAACTGTTACCTTGCTCACTCGAACAGCTCGTCAAGTCCCAAAAACCATTTGCCTCCAATCACTTCTATCTAACATGCACACACACCTGCTGGATGTCCAAGTCCCTCACATATAAAACCTTTTTTTTTTTACCCTCCTCCTTCCAATCTTCCCCTACACAAGGGAGGTTAGCATGGGACTGCCATGACTAAGTGCAGGTCTTTATGGATGAATCTCACACCAACACTACTATGGCAAGATCTATCTCAAGTCTCTTCAAATCTATTATCAATGACTCATGAAATCATAACACGGTTATAAAGAACTCGCTGGACAATTTTTTTAACAAACCGTAAATATATTGAAACCTTATATTTTATCTTCAGCACATGATCAGGGATAGTAGGCACCTCCTTGAGATTAATTATCTGAGCAAAACTAGACTGGGAGATTAATTGGAGATGATCAAATCTATAACATATTCGTCACTGCACATGCTTTTGTAACAATTTTATAATAATACTGTACCAATTATAATCAAAGGATTTAGTAATCGCCTCATCTTTCATAGTATATATATGTATTAGGAGCCTCAGCTATAGCCTTTCCTCGTATAAACATCAGATTTTGACTTTACTTTATTCCTCGACACTTCTGTACTCCTAGGAATTTTCTCCCTTCACTTGGATGGAGTTTCTTCAATCAATATACTACAAACAGAGGCATAACCATACTGTATGCCATTATTCACATGATGTGTTTTTATTACTGCAGCATTACTTCTTTTGCTCCCAAGTTTAGCTGGAGTTATTATTATACTTGTCACACATTGAAATCTTGATACAACTTTTTTCAAACAAGCTGGCAGAGGGAATCCAATCCTCTATCAACATTTATTCTAATTCTTTGGTCATCTAGAAGTGTATGTTCTAGTGATGTATCGGATATCCACATATATGTAATAATATAATATCTTTATTTCTACAAGTACATGTACGTGTACAAGGTATACAGGCCTAGCTGACATCAATGACATACTACTTTATAGAAAGCCCCTTGTTATGCTGAGCATTTCTGGCAAATTAGGTCCGTTTTGTCCCAGGATGCAACTATGCATTCACATCCGAATCCACGGAACATCCGCACAATTTCTTACATCTACATCCACATCCGCAAAATAAGTAAGACATCCTCATACACATCTGCATCCGCGGATGTCTAAATTTTCACATCCGATACATCTCTAGTATGTTCTCATTCTCCCTGCCTTCAGTATAGTATCTCTACCAGAAAACTCATAGGATGTTTGGGAATTGATGTGACCTGATGTGCATACCACCTGCTCTTCACCTCATTAATAATGACTACTTTTGAAGCTCTCATTCCCATACCAAGTTCATCTCTCTGCGATTTAATAAAGCCCACTGCATGGGCAATGCATCAATAAAAATTCCACATAACTGCATTACTCTCTCTTAATCATCATATTGGCATCTCATACCATTACCTACTCACCCATCACATCAATTTTGATAACTGTTCTAATGAAACCGATAGCACATTAATGTCAACACCCATTCTTGGCCTCTATATGTGCCTCTTTTCTGAAGACAAACATATATTGATGCTGACTTACTAAAATATTTAATTTAACAACAATCAATTTTAAAATTGAATACAACAGACTACACAAATAACCAGCACATAGGAGAAAGAAACTTATGACGACGTTTTGGTCCGAGTTGGACCATTAACTAGTGACACACAGAAGCACAAAGGTAGGGAGCCAGTTTATATATGAGAGAGAGGGCAGGGATGGTAGAGAGGAAGAAATAATAAAATGAAGGAAGTAGTGATAGCAGAGGTAGTAGTAGTAGTAGTAATAGGTAGGGGTAGTGACACGAGTCAGAGAGTAGAGTGCAGTGAGGCAGCAGCAGTAGTAGTAGTAGTAGTAAAGGAAGTCTAAGGACAAGAAAAAGCACTGCAACAGTAGAATGTTGCATAATTGAATATACAATGACATACAACAACAAAAATAGCAAAAATGGTGTGCTTACTTCATCAACAATTTCCTTCTTTGGATCTGGTAAAAGTTTCACATGATCTCTGGATCCTTCTTGAGGTGGCTCATATACAGCTGCTACAGTGGCCTTAATTCCCAGTGGTACATCTAAGTGAGGCTCATAGTGGCCATATAAAAAGCCTACACGTTGATGTCCTGTTACTCGCCAATAATTGAGAAAGCGCTCTACTAGGTTGGGGTTTTCAAACATAACATTATCCACATGGCGGTATGACTGTCGATTTAGAGTAATTGCAGAGGGCTGGCACTTGGAACAAATTCCTTTTGGCCAAGGAGAATGATCTTTACATCCGCTCTTGATTTTACAGCTGATATCATCTAGTACAACAAACTTTCCCTGAAAGTATAAAATAAAATTCACACAAAAATCTATAATAAAATTATACCAACTACACTTACTGCTATTAGAAAACTTGAGTTATTTTGTAAGCACACGGATGTTTTTGAATGATTACTGCCAAAACAATGTGTATACACATTTATCCATGGGTTTTAAAGAAGAGTATGACCTTGAACCAGAACATATAAGAGTTGTTTAGAAGAGAATAATAAGGAAAGCTTTCCTTAAGTATAAATTTAAAAAACAATGTCAGTCTGCATCTAACATTTACGTGCCATTAAAAAAATTAGGGAAGCCAATAAATGTTCAAGAATTTATAGTATATCTATATTGCTATCTATAATTTTTTTATATCTATAGATGATTACAACAGCTGTTTTCACTTATGTTGCATTATCTGTAACCACAAGCCAATACAGCAATTAAAACTTGGGCAATAATGCACCTTCTAAATTAATTTGCCAAATAAGATATTGAAATAATCAACTGTAATTATTTTTATCAGTATGAAAAAATTATGTATCTCACACATTAATGCTACATTTTCTGACTGAACTGATAGCACCCTATTTATTTGTCTAAAATGTCATATGTTGAATTTGTCTTTAGTCCATCATTTGTTGGTAGTTTGTCATACCTGTAGTGTATTGCCATACCTGTAGTGTATTGCCATACCTGTAGTGTATTGCAATATCTGTAGTGTATTGTCATACCTGTAGTGTATTGTCATACCTGTAGTGTATTGCCATACCTGTAGTGTATTGCCATACCTGTAGTGTATTGCCATACCTGTAGTGTATTGCCATACCTGTAGTGTATTGCCATACCTGTAGTGTATTGCCATACCTGTAGTGTATTGCCATACCTGTAGTGTATTGCCATACCTGTAGTGTATTGCCATACCTGTAGTGTATTGCCATACCTGTAGTGTATTGCCATACCTGTAGTGTATTGCCATACTTGTAGTGTATTGCCATACCTGTATTGTATTGTCATACCTATAGTGTACAGTGGACCCCCAGATTTTGTACTGCTCCCAATTCAAATAATTATGTAAGTGTATTTTTGTAAGTGCTTTTGTAAGTATATTTTTGGGGGTCTAAACAGACTAATCTAATTTACATTATTCCTTATGGGAAAAAATTTGTTTGGTAACGGCACTCGAACAGCAGTCTGGAATTAATTATGGCCGATAACCAGGGGTCCACTGTATTGTCATACCTGTAGTGTATTGTCATACCTGTTATGTACTGTCATACCTGTTATGTACTGTCATACCTGTTATGTACTGTCATACCTGTTATGTATTGTCATACGTACCTATAGTGTATTGCCATACCTATTGTGTATTGACATACCTGTAGTGTATTGCCATACATATACTAATTATGTCCATGTAATGTTCATACTAGCTCACCAAAGCCCCCAGAGAAACTGTTGCCATAATAAATGACTCGCATGTTGCATGTACATTAAGTCCATTTACCTAATTAAAATCATGAAGTTTGGTCATTCTTACCTTGTCCACACCAGAAGTGAGCTTTCTTAGATACGAATTAAATGACAGGTGCTTAATGTTCTGTTCTTTCAAGTAATTTTCATCCCATGGATCCAAAGGAATACAGTGAACGCATTTACTATTCGCACCATGACGACATCTGGAAGAACAGACTAGATCAGTTATCTTAAAACCAATGAGCATGAAAATTAGACACATTTGCAACATCTGGGTATCTTTATTGTAGACGTTTCGCCATTCAGTGGCTTTATCAATACAGATTCTAGAACATAACTTGAAGACAGTAGAACTATATACAAAAGATGAGGTAATCAGTCCCTCAGCCTTGGAGTTGGTGTGAAGAGCACAACTGTGATCTTCACACCATTGGTATTGTATACCATTGGTATTGTATATCATTGGTATTGTATACCATTCATGTACAACCCATGAGCATGTTTGCATGCAGACACACAAACTCAAACAAACAGGAAAGTAGTGGCAGAGAACCCAACTTCTATTAAAACTACATTTAAGTGGGACATTATTATTATTATTATAATCAAATAGAAGCGCTAAACCACAGGGGTTAAGTGGGACAACTAACAAAATTTGTATTTCCTAAACATTTGCTGTGGTTTTCATATCAAGTTACTCGGAGTATACCTAAAGGGTGTTCTGGGGTCAATGCCCCTGCAGCCTGGTTCATGACCAGGCCCCATGGTGGATCAGGACCTGATCAACCAGGCTGTTACTGGTGGCCACACACAAACTGACATAGGAACCACAGCCCAGTTGGTCAGGTACTGATTTTAGGTGCCTGTCCAGCTCCCTCTTGCTGGGAGGCTATTTTATATAAGGGGATAGAATGAATGTAGTCCCCTGCTAACAAAAATTTTGCACTCGAGTTAACCACATTTGGGTTAATTACAGGAGTCAGCACCACTGGAGTGCAATGATGAGCCTCGCCCTGGGAAAACAGGCTTCGTGATCATGGTATCTCCTGCCCATCAACTTTGAAAGTTAAGCTAATCTAGGGATAACACAATAAATTTATAGTTACAATTCTGGTATCCTATGAGAAGTCATTATACACAACTCAAAGTAATTAGTATTTAGGTCTACACTTATACAAATGTGATATTTTAACAAGCATTGTTACAGTATGATATTTAGTACTTAAAATACAAAACTAATAAACTGAACATTTAATTATTATTATTATAATCAAAAGAAGCGCTAAACCACAAGGGTTATACAGCGCGGCTGAACATTTAATAATAAACAAACAATTCATCATGGGAATGAATTTGTAAAACTGACAAATTGATAAAAGAACAGTATAGCAGAATGAAATAGTTTGCCATATTTTCTAATTATGGTTTCTTTTATAATCGTTTTCTTCAATACACAAATAACCCGCACATAGAAGAAAGAAACTAAAGACGATATTTCAGCCCAACTTGGACTATTGGTTAGTTACTGCCACTACTACTACTACTTCAACTACTATATTACCTCTACCACTACTTCTCCACTTCCTCTCTTTGGCCTGTCCCTGTCCTCCTCTCCTATATTTACTGGCTCCCTCATCTTCATGCATTACTGTGACCAGTCAGACCAAAATGTTGTTTCTCCTATGCGTAGGTTATTTGTATATTGTATTCCTTCAAGATATTTAGTAAGCATTCTCCCATTATCATTTAACCTGGTGTTCCCCAGACCAAAGTATCCAAAAACTGTATCTTCTGTGCAATTAGTAATTGATGGGGCAGTCTTGCTGGCATTTTGTCAAATACAGTAAACATTGTGCAGATACAATGTAGCAATATTGGAATTAGTGATGATATGCACTGTTACTTTTGTGATCCCTGAAAAGTCTGCAGTTAAGGCTATTTTTAACATTGTTAGTATTCCTTCATTTTAATTATTATTACAATCAAAACTAAGCATTAAACCCACATGGGTCATATAGCTCCTTTACTTAAATGTTTTTACAATGCTGGAAAAAGGCAACATAGCCTGCAAGTCTAGGTGACTTTATGGTTCCTATAGACACAGTACATCAACAATCTTGTTCTTATTGTAAAATTTAATGTGCACTGACATTGATTTATAAAAAAAACTCACAATTGAGGATTTATTTTTCTAGCAATCTTGCCATCCTCTTTGGCCAGAATCTGGTCTACTTCATTCTCTTCCACCAAGCTCTTAATGCTGGATGCCACTTGCTGTGTTGGAACAGGCACAATTACCTTCCCACTATCCTGGCTGCTGCTAGTCTTTCTGTCTGCTGTTGACACATTACTACATCCACCTGTTAGGAAAATCATTAATATTGTAATAACTGGTTGTAAATGGTGTTAAACACACAAAAGTGGTATTAAGACATTTGTTAAGGACACATTTTGCCCACCAGGGAGTTTTATCAATCCAATACAGAAAAATGAAGTAGACAGTGTATACATAGGTTCAAGGTAAGGTGCTGCATTTCTTACAACTGCTACTAATGCTACTTGCTCTTGGGTTCATCCAAACCTTCCCTGTCCTTGGGACAAAACCCCCTGGGACTTAACCCACCCAGACAAGATTCCCTCAGTAGAAGTGTAAACTAGAGCCAAACCCCATCAGTTAGTTATGTTAGATCAGATATGATTTAGTTAGGTTAGGTTAGATTAGTTAAGCCTTATTACCTGGAGTTTACCTGGAGAGGGTTTCAGGGGTCAACGCCCCAGCAGCTTGGTCTGAGACCAGGCTTCATGGTGGATCAGGGTCTGATCAACCAGACTGTTACTGCTGGCCACACGCAAACTGACATACGAACCACAGCCCGGTTGGTCAGGTACTGACTTTAGGTGCCTGTCCAGTGCCTTCTTGAAGACAAGCTTGATCCAGTGATGGGCAACTGCCTCACATTGCCTGCCCATTCCTTCCAGTAGATGCCCATGGCTAATTATTATTATTACATTCACAGAATTGTGTGCGAGGGGCTTGGGCTTCCAGCAAGCATGTGCGAGCGTATTTGATAGGAGTGAATGGAGACAAATGGTTTTTAATACTTGACGTGCTGTTGGAGTGTGAGCAAAGTAACATTTATGAAGGGATTCAGGGAAACCGGCAGGCCGGACTTGAGTCCTGGAGATGGGAAGTACAGTGTCTGCACTCTGAAGAAGGGGTGTTAATGTTGCAGTTTTACAACTGTAGTGTAAAGCACCCCTCTGGCAAGACAGTGATGGAGTGAATGATGATGAAAGTTTTTTTTTTTCGGGCCGCCCTGCCTTGGTGGGAATCGGCCGAAGTGTTAAAAAGAAAAAAATTGCTAAGCCTTTAGGGGAAATACTGTTCCTGGGGAGTAGCCGATAAATCAAATTTACTCCAAGAAAAGGGATTGGTAGCTCCAAGTCCTTGGATGAAGAGCCCTTCACCTACATCAAGGGATTGGCTGAGTAAATTAATTCAGGTACAGGTACACATAAATATACTGTAGTTACATAAATTATCATACATAGCAGCATATGTATAGATTATCTAAGATAACCCACTCCTTAAGTTTCTTAAAACTCACAATTTTCTCCAAAGAACTTGAATCAGTTGTCTTGAAAGTTCTACTATATTGCTCTGCTAGTTGTATGACTTTATCAAGTCTGGTGTTAACACCAGATACAGTGGTACCCCGAGTTTCGGCCATAATTCGTTCCAGAAGGCTGTTCGAGTGCTGTTACCAAACAAATTTGTTCCCATAAGGAATAATGTAAATTAGGTTAGTCTGTTTCAGACCCCCAAAAATACACTTGCAAAAGCACTTACATAATTGTTCGAGTTGGGAGCTGTATGAAACCTCGGGGTACCACTGTATATCCATTTATCTAAGAATGATCTGATACCCTGTTCCACTTCATGAGATCCTTTCCATATGTGCTTCTCCACCTTACCCTTCCAAGATGCTGGTTAAAACAAGTATAGTACAGTACATATACAGTACACAAGAGCATAATGAGTATAGTACTGTAGTAGTTTGATTATTCTTCCATAACTCACATAACTTCTACTCTAGAGTCCACTGTTATTTTGTTTAAATACTTACCACCATCATTTGCAAAGTGAAGATAAATCATATCCCCATGATTCAATTTGTATCCTTTAAGGGTTTTCCGAGGAGACGAAAGCAATTCATTTTTTTTTTCACGGCCAAGATACAAAGCAAAACTGGAGCTTGACAAATTAAATGTTGTACGGACTTTTTCATACAAAGTCTTTGTGGAATCTGTTGGTTTTGTTTCCACTCGTTTGGTGCCCTCGGGTGACTGTATGCGTATAATCTGAAAAAGCACAAGCAAGAATAAAAAAATCCCACGAGACAATTAAATCTTTGAAAAGATACATATTTTTTTAACACCGGCCATCTCCCACCGAGGTAAGATTACCCAAAAAATAATACATACATAAAGTACCACAATAAATTTCTATTACAGTATTAATTTTAATAGCATCAGGAATATATAAAAAAAAATATTAACAGTATAATTTTTGAAATACAATACCCAGTAATGGTATGTATAATATACTGCCAGACCACTGTTGACAGCAACTAACTACAGTACATATTTTATAGTGAGATGACATATGGTAACGTTATCATTGTAAAGATCAGAGACTACAGTGGACCCCCGCATTTCGTACTGCTCCCAACTCGAATAATTATGTAAGTGTATTTTTGTAAGTGCTTTTGAAAGTGTATTTTTGGGGGTCTAAACGAACTAATCTAATTTACATTATTCCTTATAGGAACAAATTCGTTCGGTAACGGCACTCAAACAGCATTCTGGAACGAATTATTGACGAAATCCGAAGGTCCACTGTTTTGGCAAATATTCGATGTTTAGCAATACAGTAAAGTAGAACTGTATGGAATGTCTCTATGTTAAATTAACAGGAACAGCAATATGTTTCCTAAATAGCAACAATAATGTTATACAGCCTCTCCTCACTTAACAACTGAGTTTCGTTCTTAAGACCACGTCGGTACATGAATTCGTCTTCAAGTGAGGAGCATACTATAATGGTAGTGGGTTTGTGTTAACCATCACTGATATTGTTTTAATGTCACCTTTGCACCATTTATGACATTTCTGGTATATTTTTGAATGTTTATACAGTAGTGTACTGTATAGTATATTGAAACAAAAAGAATAGAGGAAATCAGCTCTAATACAGTGGACCCTCGGTTAACGAATACCCCGGAAATCGTACAATTATGTAAGTATAATATTTTAAGTGCATGTGGAAGTGTATTTTTGGGGGTCTGAAATAGACTAACCTACGTGACATTATTTCTTAAGGAAGTAAATTCGTTCGGTAATGGCACTTGAGCAGGCTTCTGGGATGAAGTTTTTTCGTTAACCGAGGGTCCACTGTATACTACATTATTTAGGTATGCGTACTGGTCTGAGGCATCGGTAAATGAGTATGTCGCTAAGTGAGGAGAGCTGTATTATGATATAACAGTGCAAAAACTGACTCAAAAAACAAAATTAAGTCTTGAGAAACCAGCTGTTATGGCCTTGTCAAGTCATAATGGCTTGACAAAGCTCCAGGAGAGCAAAACGTTGCCACACTAAAATGTCACATTAGTTGCGCTTGTGTCCTTTTACCTAAACATATTGTCGGTAATTCTACCAACGTTAATATGTACAAGTACTGTGGTCCTTCGGTTTTCGTGCATCTCCAAACTCGAACATTTATGTAAGTGTATTTTCGTAAGTGCTGTTGCAAGTATATTTTTGGGGGTCTGAAATAGACTAACCTACATGACATTATTTCTTAAGGAAGTAAATTCGTTCGGTAATGGCACTTGAGCAGCATTCTGGAACGAATTTTCAGCGAAAACCGAGGGACCACTGTAGATTCATACTTGATTTGAACAAATTTATACACAGAACAAATGTATGGCATGACACTAAGTACAATTAGTCTTCGAAATAATTTGTTTCTTGGCTCCTGACCTGTTGTCGAAACCTCAATTTTGTTTATAAAGCACCGTACTATGATGCCTTACGACATCTAGCTATAACTGCAATGAATTTCAAATTTCTGAACTAACCCAACACTTTAACCTAATTTAACTTAAGTACTGTACTGTATTTATCAGTGCCATTTATTGTACAATATAGGTATCAACTCCAATACAGTGACTTAACTTATCCAGTGAATGATATTTGCAAAATAAGTAGTCCTCTAAGTGCATTCAAATTCAGTTAATATACTGAAGCAAGTGCTAAAACTTTGCTGGTGAAATCCAGTTAGGTGATGCTGGAGGTGGCCATTAGGTATAGGTATTATGTTTCAGAACACTTTCAAAAGCTGACATTTATTGTTGTGTTGGATATTAGGCATATCATAACGGAAAGGTTCTATTTTTTACTAACTTCACATTTTGATCATAATCAAGACCACATCTGTGTCATAGATTACTGACTGTGATGCTTTAAAACTTACATAGTAATATAACCAGTTCCAAAATAGTGTATGTGCAAACAACTGACAGAGAAAGCATTCTGTAGCTTAATGGTCAGAGCATTTTGCTCACAACCATAAGTTCCTGGACTCCAAATTCTGGACAGAGTAAGATGCATAGGAAAATCCCCTAAACCTAATGAACCCATTCACCTAGCAGTAAATAGGTACATACATCATTTTATTATTATATATTCATGTAAAGGACTAAGCCCCTAATGGTCATTCACCACTGTATGACAAAGGTGAGACAGATAGGGAGAAGTGGTGATGGCAGTGAGGGAAGGATATTCTATAAAAGAATTACATGATGCAGTGACTCAGTGAAATTATGAAATTAAAGAGTATCTGCCTCCAAGATGGGACTGTCAGGGAGAAGGATGAGCAAAGTAAACATGCTTGGGCATCGAAAGTATCTGAAAAAAAGTTGGCATGCAAGTCTTGTCTGAACAACCTGACAAGACTTGCAGAGTGGCACTTAGTGCCCACAGGATCTGTTAAGAATGGCTAAAGTATTACCTAAGCACCAGAAAAAATATACATCATTAAAGTTAATAATAGTGAATCAGGATTTTTTTAACGTCATATGGAGGTCCATAAAGTTGTATCTTGGTTCCCCTATTATTCTTGTGCTATGTAAATGATATACCTATTAATTTTAAACTTTCACTTAGTCATGACACTTAGTCATGACACTTAGTCATGACACTTAGTCATGACACTTAGTCATGACACTTAGTCATGACACTTAGTCATGACACTTAGTCATGACACTTAGTCATGACACTTAGTCATGACACTTAGTCATGACACTTAGTCATGACACTTAGTCATGACACTTAGTCATGACACTTAGTCATGACACTTAGTCATGACACTTAGTCATAACACCTAGTCATAACACCTAGTCATAACACCTAGTCATAACACCTAGTCATAACACCTAGTCATAACACCTAGTCATAACACCTAGTCATAACACCTAGTCATAACACCTAGTCATGACACCTAGTCATAACACTTAGTCATAACACTTAGTGATTGAAAGGTAATGATTCAAAGGAGGCGGCTCACATATCTGAAACATGCATGAAGACAAGTGTTAATAGACCAAAAAAATGTCATAAAACAACATTATGTGGATAAAAACTTAAATTATTTTCATTACAGTTTGATTTTGTGTTATTCTGGGTTAGATAATCACTTGCTATTGTTCTATGCCTAGAACAATTATGAATATCACAATCAAGAGACAGAATGTTATGTGGTCACCCATCCAGTCAATGGTCACACCAAATGCTGCTTTTGTGACACCCTAATAAGAGAAAAAAAATAATTGTAGTATTAAATTGAAAAATAAACATTATTGCTTTCTTAGAATTTATTATTATTATAATCAAAAAGAAGCGCTAAACCTACAAGGGTCACTTTCTTAGATTATTATTATTATAATCATTATAAACTATCAAAGTTGTGTCTGTGCTGATTATATGTAATATGCAACAATGTCATTTTTTTCATACGAACATTATTTGTATAATATAACGTAAAATAAATATAACATAAATTGCCTCATCATGCAGTCGAGAGATAAGTGATTCCATGCATCGGTTATACCCTCCACCGGGTATACCATATTGGTATACCATGACAAAGTATGTGCCAGATATATGCAAACACCTTGGAAAATGCAAGTATTTCAAAAGATAAATGTGAGAAATACCAACAGCAAGTCTGATAAAGAATTCAGTTTTGTCAAGCACGGGTGAACCTGACATTATATTTATTTACAGCCAGTGTGGCAGAGTTGTGGCAGGTGGTGTGTGGCAGGTGGTGACAGGTGGTGGCAGCTGCAGCCACCTGCCCCAGCTCTGCGGTACCCACCATGGTGGAGAGCTAGTGGAAAGCATTCGAGCTGCTGCTGCTGCTTCTGTTTTGCTGCTTTCTGATGGAGGTCGCTGGCGGCCACCGCCTGCCAGCGACCAGTTCCCGGGGCCAGGCTGGAACACAACGAACACCCGCCAGCGACCATTTCATCTCTCGCCAGCGATCACTTTCACCAGCGATCATTTCTAGGGAACACTCTACACGCTACCCACCTCCAGCTAGCATTCTGCTCACTACTCCCTTTGTACATACCTTGTTCATCTATCAAACTTTGGGGTCCAGTCCCTGGACCCATTATGTACCTCTGTAATCTTTTGACTATCACCCACAGGATGGGTATGGGGTGCATAATAAAGATATTAAAGGGAAACTACTCACTTGTAATGGAAACAAGTCAAGGACCCCAACGGAAATAAGTCAAGGAACCCAATAGAAATAAATCAAGGACCCCAATGGAAATAAGTCAAGGACCCCAATGGAAATAAGCTAAGGACCCAATAGAAATAAGTCAAGGACCCCAATGGAAATAAGTCAATGAACCCAATGGAAATAAGTCAAAGATCTCAATGAAAATAAGTCAAGGACCTTGGTCCAACGGAAATAAGTCAATGAACCCAATGGAAATAAGTCAAAAATCCCAATGAAAAAAAGTTAAGGACCCCAATGGAAATAAGTCAAAGATCTCAATGAAAATAAGTTAAGGACCCCAATGGAAATAAGTCAAAGATCCCAATGAAAATAAGTCAAGGACCCCAATGGAAATAAGTCAAAGATCCCAATGAAAATAAGTCAAGGACCCCAATGGAAATAAGTCAAAGATCCCAATGAAAATAAATCAAGGAACCCAATGGAAATAAGTCAAGGACCCCAATGGAAATAAGTCAAAGATCCCAATGAAAATAAATCAAGGAAACCAATGGAAATAAGTCAAGGACCCCAGTGGAAATAAGTCACTGTCTGACTTTTTTGGGTTATCCTAGGTAATTTTCACTATGTATAATAACTGTACTTGTGTGTACCTGTACCTAAATTAACTTACACACTTCCAGTGATTACTCTTCTCGCTTGAACACATTATTGTACACTTCCAGCGAGTACTCTTCTCGCTTGTACACTTCCAGCGAGTACTCTTCTCGCTTGTACACTTCCAGCGAGTACTCTTCTCGCTTGTACACTTCCAGCGAGTACTCTTCTAGCTTGTACACTTCCAGCGAGTACTCTTCTCGCTTGCACACTTCCAGCGAGTACTCTTCTAGCTTGTACACTTCCAGCGAGTACTCTTCTCGCTTGCACACTTCCAGCGAGTACTCTTCTCGCTTGCACACTTCCAGCAAGTACTCTTCTCGCTTGTACACTTCCAGCGAGTACTCTTCTAGCTTGTACACTTCCAGCGAGTACTCTTCTCGCTTGTACACTTCCAGCTAGTACTCTTCTAGCTTGTACACTTCCAGCGAGTACTCTTCTCGCTTGCACACTTCCAGCGAGTACTCTTCTCGCTTGCACACATTATTGTACACTTCCAGCGATAACTCGTGGCTCAAGTGGTAGCGTTTTCACCTCACATCTGAAAAGGAGAAACGTTGAGCACGTTTCCTTACAGCTGTATTCGATTAATAAAGCCTGCAGTGCCGGCGAAACGTCTTTAAAAAAAAAACACCCAGGTGCTGCGCATGTGTCTTAGTCATCAACTTCTTGGTATTATACGTTTGATCAAATGATAAGAGCGTGTAGATACTTGTTTGTGAACCTACTGTTGTGGACCGCATCCTGGGGAAGAGGATCAAAGGACCACGATGGAAATAAACCAGTGACTTTGTTGGGTTATCCTGGGTTACTAATCCTTCGCCGAATTAATAATCCGAGTAAAATCATCATCATTATCTTCTTTTTCTTCTTTTACTACTACTTCATCTTTTTACTTTTTTTTCTTTCTTCTTCTTCTTCTTCTTCTTCTTCTTCTTCTTCTTCTTCTTCTTCTTCTTCTTCTTCTTCTTCTTCTTCTTCTTCTTCTTCTTCTTCTTCTTCTTCTTCTTCTTCTTCTTCTTCTTCTTCTTCTTCTTCTTCTTTTTGCCCACCTCCGCTAAAGACTCCTCGCCACCCCCCATAACCCATATTCGCTAACCATACAGTTCCATTCATTTAATTTCCATTATGATTTATAAGTGATGATCATCGTTGGCTTCCTCAACTACAAGGTCCAGCCAGGAAAGGGCGAAGGCAGTTCAGTTTAATATCTTTATTATGCACCCCATACCCATCCTGTGGGCGGTAGTCAAAAGATTACAGAGGTACATAATGGGTCCAGGGACTGGACCCCAAAGTTTTGATAGCTGAGCAAGTTACAAAGGTAATGAACTCCAGGTAGATCTGGTCACAATCATGACAAGTTACAAAGGTATTTACAGATTACAGAGGTACATAATGGATCCAGGGACAGCCGCAGCTGGACTGTGTCTAAAGTCACATCTGCTTGAGCTCTCCTAAATTCCATTCTTTCCATTACATTGTTCCTGAAGAAGCGTTTATAACTGCAGCACGAAAGGACTAGAGCAACATTATTCTCCTTTCATCAGTGGTTGGTGTGCATTGTTGATTTCTTATTTACAAATATTACAACACTGATAAATATTATACCTCTCGGTATTTATGCACGGAAGGATACACTCCTACTGATATGTTAGCCAAGAAGAGTACCCAGAAGGAGAATGTTGAATATAACTTTGATATATCTGTGTCTAGCATTAGGAATAATATTAGGAGAGAAGTAAATAATGAAAATGATTGCTATAGGAATGCAGTTAGAAGCCTGAGTAGATCTATAACCCACTATGATAACATGAACACAGATAAGCATGTTTATGGAGCAACTTGCAATGTGAACAGACTGACTGATGTTGTAGTGGCCAGGCTTAGGTTTGGCTACAAGTACTTCTGGCAGTTTGGGAGACACACAGATGATGATCAAACTAAATGCAAATTATGTGATCAGGCATATGGTCACTGTCTTGAACACTATGTGCTTAATTGTCCACTTATTGAGGAATATAGAGATAGACAGTATAATAACCTATGTGACATGTCAAGATATCTTATTAATGAAAATAAGATACCAGTTATACTAAGCAAATTTCCTAAATTTGCTTGTAACAGATAAGTGAAATGTAGATATAAATCCAAATGTACAATTGTTAACCCTTTTGGGGCCTAGTGCCTAGGCCTTTTGTGTATCCATATGCTCTTGCGCTACCGTCCACAGGATGGATATGGGGTGCACAATAAACTAGCCACTTCGGTGGCAAAATCTAATCTACTGCCACAAACTCCACCAGGGAAAGAAATAACTAAAAGACAGGAAAGTAGTGAAAATCAATAATTGGGAACACATGAATGAATCACAAGAGAATGCTGGAAAAGAGGAATGGACAAAATATAGAATATGGGAGTACAAAGACCTCACGATTCGGAGGCTCAAGAATAGGACAAATGAGAGGATGGATGGAAGTGAGGTATCACAAGCATAGGCTTACAGGAAGACCCATAGCAAATTGAATATGAGGACTTCTTGGAACTAGTGATTCTATGGTCCCGGTGGACTACCTGGTGGAGGCGGGGATGGAAGGATGCAAGAAGGAGCAGAAGAATTGTGTGACTCTTTAGAATTTTAACTGGGCACGGGTGATGAGTGGAGTTCCCAAAGGATCAGTGTTTGGATCCTTGCTGTTCCTGATATACATAAATGATCTGCTACAGGGAACTGGCAGATCACTTGAATAGGCTGCAAGAGTAGTCAGATAGGCAGCTACTTGAACTCAAACCTGGAAAATGTAAAGTACATAATACAAAGCAATGAGAATAGGAGAGGGAGTGAAAAAAAATAGGACGGGGAATGCAACCTGAGATTAAAGATGCTAGACACTGTACAAAGAGAATGATTGAGAGTATCACACTAAACATATCACCAGCCAGAAATACATATCAACTGTATAACTTAAAAGGTTTATGAAAAACTAGCTAACCTAAGAACTGCTTTTAGGAACCTTAAAAATAATTCATTTAAGATATTATACACAATTTCCATTGCTGTTACTTTAGTTACGTGGCAGCCGTGGGCTGTTCACGTAGCTGTCAAAGTCACATTTAAACTGGATGATATGACAGTCATTTGTGACTTGTTTCGAGCAGGTAAGGTACACATTCAGGTCTGGTAGTGGTAGAAAATGTTGCTGACAGCTGGCAGAGGCTGAAGAAAAACAAACTCTTCCTAGAGCCAGGGACGAGAAAATAACGACAATAAATCGGTGCATGCACTGATAGTACTAAATTAAGTGCCACCAAAAGTTTGGCCAGGAAGAGTAAATACGTCTAGTCAACGGGGTGGAGTCTATCTGGCGATGGAGGCTAGCAGACCAGAGAATCTCGGTCGATAAATGCAAAGCGATGAAGAACGAAGTAAAGGACTAGCCACAAGACTGCATGGAAAACTTCGAGCTGGAATTGGCTGCCTGTTAAAAGTTGCTTTCCGTTTAAATTAATAAAAGGCTTACGTTTTGGAAACAGGTGAATACATAACATCTTGGGTTCTCAGAATCTCGGATATTAAAAGTCATGAGAGACCCACACGCCGGCACCTCTTTTGGAGAGACTAGTATTGCCTTCACGTAGGTCACTCCCTTACTGATCGTGTTGCTCCGGTCATGGTTCACACCGTCACAAACATGGAAATCTTTGCTCAGTAATAACTCACATGACAGAAACTCGAGAGATTGATTGATCTGTATATTTCGACCCCCTTCTGGGATCCTCTTAAGCAGGGCGTCGAAATATACAGATCAATCAACCTCCTGAGTTTCTGTCTTATGTGAGTTATTACTGAGCATTGACAGGTGTTCATTATGGTTTAGTTATTCATGAAAAGCTTTTATTGGATCGTAGCTCCGGTTGGGTATGAAATTTAACAAATGTCTGCTGTAAATTGTAATTTTTTTTAATATAATCCATAACGACAATATTCAGAGATTATAAAGGAATGTCTTTTGTTTCACACGAGACAATAAAGTATCTTAAAATGCACATCTAACACACGTATATTTAACTGGACCTGATATCCGTTGAATAAATTGGGAAAACAAACATAAATTTATTTTCAAATGCACATTTTCCTACAGTTAGATCAGTATTCATATAAAGCCAAACAAAAAAAAATCGAAGAGCATTAACAAATTTTGGAAATAAATAATAGGCCCAGAAAGAAAGAGCACCTAGCAAGCTGACACATAGATGCCCATCTAAAGGAACGATGAAGATGTTTAGAAACGTCTAAGTTGTTAACAACGCACTCGCCTCCATGGTTCAGTCCCCGGCACGGGTGGAAACGTTGGTTATGTTTCCTTACACCTGCTGTCCTTGTTCACCTATTCAGTAAGTAGGTACCTGGGTGTTAGTCGACTGGTGTGGGTGGCATCCTGGCGAGTGCAAGATTAAAGGACCACAATGGACATAAGACAGTCCTCGCGATAACGCACTGACTTTATTGGGTGGCTAACCCTCCGGATGTAAGTTTATTCAGGTACAGGTACACATAAATACAGTTACATAAATTATCATACATAGCAGCATGTGTAGATTACCTAGGATAACCAAAACAAGTCCTACAAAGTGACTTATTTCCATTGGGATGGATAATGAGAACCTTCAGAATTAGGGATGCCAAGCCAGTGATGACTCTTCAAATCGCCTGGAGAATATACAGAGAACTTTCATTGCACGTATAGATTACTGGGAATGGCTGAAGTCCCTTGATCTGTACTCCTTGGAACACAGGGGAGAAAGATACATGATAATATACACTTGGAAAATCCTAGAGGGACGGCAGGCGATGCAACATCCCTCATTGAAAAGCGGAGGTTACAGTAATGAGCACACTAAGAGACAATACAATAAGTGCCAGAGGCATAATACTTTTCAACTGCCTCCCAGCATACATAAGGGGGATTACCAATAGATCCCTGGCTGTCAAGAGGGAGCTGAACAGGCACGTAAAGTTAGTACCTGGCCAGCTGGGCTGTGGTTCGTAAGTTGGTTTGCGTGCGGCCAGCAGTAACAGCTTGGTTGATCAGGCCCTGATCCACCACGAGTACTGGTCATGGCCCGGGCCACGCGGGCCGTTGACCCTCGAGACACCCTCCAGGTATCTTACTCTTAACCTCTTACTTAGGACAAAACCCTCGAGACACCCTCCAGGTATCTTACTCTTAACCTCTTACTTAGGACAAAACCCTCGAGACACCCTCCAGGTATCTTACTCTTAACCTCTTACTTAGGACAAAACCCTCGAGATAAATAACTTTCTAACCAGGATGCTCAAGGAATATATACACATATATCTGGATAAACCCACAGGATATAAACGTTGAAATGTGAGGAACTATATATTTGCATCCATAACAGATCATCTTCTGAAGAGGATCTCAGTTGGAAATCGATTCATACAGTTCCTCACATTTCGTTTTCATGTCTCATATGGGTTTATTCACACACTGAGAAGTGCTCATTACACTTCAGAGTTTCCAGTCATATATGTGCACGTTCAGGTGATACTGTGCAAGGACCTAGAGCTTCACATGATGATCATGAGATGAACAACGCAGGTATGTGACTAACTTATAGGTGAAGATACAAACGTTTGCAGCGCAGACACCAGTTGCACACCAGTGTCTGACGACATGCTATACCACCAGTAAGACATGCCGTACTACCCGTAAGACATGCCGTACTACCCGTAAGACATGCCGTACTACCCGTAAGACATGCCGTACTACCCGTAAGACATGCCGTACTACCCGTGAGACATGCCGTACTACCCGTGAGACATGCCGTACTACCCGTGAGACATGCCGTACTACCCGTGAGACATGCCGTACTACCCGTGAGACATGCCGTACTACCCGTAAGACATGCCGTACTACCCGTAAGACATGCCGTACTACCCGTAAGACATGCCGTACTACCCGTAAGACATGCCGTACTACCTGTAAGACATGCCGTACTACCCGTAAGACATGCCGTACTACCCGTAAGACATGCCGTACTACCCGTAAGACATGCCGTACTACCCGTAAGACATGCCGTACTACCCGTAAGACATGCCGTACTACCCGTAAGACATGCCGTACTACCCGTAAGACATGCCGTACTACCCGTAAGACATGCCGTACTACCCGTAAGACATGCCGTACTACCCGTAACACATGCCGTACTACCCGTAACACATGCCGTACTACCCGTAAGACATGCCGTACTACCAGTAAGACATGCCGTACCACCAGTAAGACATGCCGTACCACCAGTAAGACATGCCGTACTACCCGTAAGACATGCCGTACCACCAGTAAGACATGCCGTACCACCAGTAAGACATGCCATATTACCCGTAAGACATGGCATACCATCAGCAAGACATGCCGTACTACCAGTAAGGCATGCCATACCACCAGTAAGACATGTCATACCACCAGTAAGACACGCTGTACCACCAGTAAGACATGCTGTATCACCAGTAAGACATGCCGTACCACCAGTAAGACACGCTGTACCACCAGTAAGACATGCTGTATCACCAGTAAGACATGCCGTACCACCAGTAAGACACGTTGTACCACCAGTAAGACATGCTGTACCACCAGTAAGACATGCTGTACCACCAGTAAGACATGCTGTACCACCAGTAAGACATGCTGTACCACCAGTAAGACATGCCGTACCACCAGTAAGACATGCTGTATCACCAGTAAGACATGCCGTACCACCAGTAAGACATGCTGTACCACCAGTAAGACATGCTGTATCACCAGTAAGACATGCTGTACTACCAGTAAGATATGCTGTACCACCAGTAATTTAATTAATAGAGCTTTGAAGTGAAGTGGTTAGTAATGTGTATTTAATCACAGGTACAAATAAGTACAGTTATCATACATTATGTAAATCACCCAGGATAACCCCAAAAATAAGTCAGAAAAGGTGACTTATTTCCATTGGGGTTCTTGACAATGAGGTCCAGATTTCAGGGCAATTTATACGCATTGAGGTTTTTACACATTGAGTCGATCACAGAGAATATCAAAGGGAATGTTGTCTTGTATTAAGATAAGATAAGATTTCTTCGGATTTTTAACCCCGGAGGGTTAGCCACCCAGGATAACCCAAGAAAGTCAGTGCGTCATCGAGGACTGTCTGTCTTATTTCCATTGGGGTCCTTAATCTTGTCCCCCAGGATGCGACCCACACCAGTCGACTAACAACCCAGGTACCTATTTGCTGCTAGGTGAACATGACAACAGGTGTAAGGAAACACGTCGAAATGTTTCCACCCGCCGGGAATCGAACCCGGGCCCTCCGTGTGTGAAGCGAGAGCTCAAGCCACCAGAGTTTCAGAGGTGTGTTTATAAGTAAGTTAGTTTATTTAGGCACAGATACACATAAGATCAATTATTATACATAGTGTAAATTACCTAGGATAACCCAAAAAAAGGTCAGTGACTTATTTCCTATGGGGTCTTTGTAATATCTTATTATTTAAATCTTAAAAGTTAAAACACCTAAGTAACTCAACTGTGTGAAAATCAGATATTTATTATATTTAGCGAATTGAAAATGCTTTAGACGAACCGGTACCAAACTACAAATAATAAAATAGAGCTTCTCTAAGGAAGCCAATGGGTGTATAAAGTTTCAATTTCGTTTTCGCTGTTGGTGTTGTGTCCCAGCGAGTGTTTGCTTGCTGCCACTCACTCCCAGGATTGGTCGATGAGAACGTGCGCTCGCACATCACTCCTTGTCTGAGACTCATAAACGCTTAAATACACAACAAACACCAGGGACCACAGCAAACAAAATACCATCATGTATTAGTTCCAGCAATGCGGATTGGCGACTCTGCAACAGGTTCCAGCATATATATTAACTTGTGTATCATCTGAATGCATATAGAGTGACGGTACATGTCGTTTATACTTACAGCTTGTGCATGTCATCACATCATCAGCTGTTTAGCGGGGAATTTAAACTTGATTGTAATGGTATTTAATATATTTAAGAAATATAATGCTAAAATGATAGACAATCGTTAGATGTGTATTTCAGTCTAAAATAAACTATAAAGAAGAATTTAAATAATGATGCCCCAGTAATTAAGAAAACGACTTACTAGTACGTGATGCTGCACAGGAATAGTCATTGTGGCACAAGGTGCCTATTTATTTTTATCATAGCAACATTAACCATCATTCATTCAGTAGCTATTTTGCTGGTGCTTGTGGCTTGGTTGGTAGAGACCTCAGGTAACATACAGAGGGTCTAGGGCTCGATCCCGGCACGGGTGGAAAGGTTGGCATGTTTCCTTACACCTGCTCTCCCTGTTCACCTAGGTGAACTGCCCCTGTTTACCTAGCAGTAAGTAGGTACCTGGGTGTTAGTAGACTGGTGTGGGTCGCATCCTGGGGATAAGATTAACCTAAGTTGCCTGAAATGCTCTGCATAACAAGTTGGCTTTCTATATAGTATGTCAATGATGTCAGCTATGGTCTGTATAAGTTGTATCATATACTTGTAGAAGTAAATATTATTATTATTATTATTATTATTATTATTATTATTATTATTATTATTATTATTATTATTATTACCCTCCAAACCGCTACACCCCCACCCCCTCCTTCAGAGTGCAGGCACAGTATACCTGGAGAGAGTTCCAGGGGTCAACGCCTCTGCGGCCCGGTCTGTGACCAGGCCTCATGTTGGATCAGAGCCTGATCAACCAGGCTGTTACTGCTGTTACTTTCCACTTCCAGGACTCAAGTCTGATTAACTTGTTTTGATGAATCATTTCAGAAATGTTATCTTGTGCTCGCACTCCAACAGCACCTTGACTCTGATCAAACATGCTCACACACCCACACACACACCCACACACACACACACAAACACCTGCTAGATCCTCCTCTCCCCTTTCTCTTAAAAAAATCCTTCACATTCTCCCTCCAGCACTTTCTTGGATGACCCCTTTCCACCCCTGATTTATACACTCTTGGTCAGGTCATCCTCTTCTACTCCGTCATCTCTAAATCTCAACAAACTCTCCTTTACTCTCTGAATAACACCACACCGTCTTCAAATTGCTATGCTCCTAATTATTTGCGTAATATTTACGCAGCACATTCCCCTCAAACATGACATCTCCACTGCCTTCAGCCTCACCCTCGGTGCAACGTTTAAAACCCATGCCTCACACCCATATAAAAGTGCGAGTACTACTATACTTTGATATATTTTCCTTTTTGCCATAGATTAAGCCGGTGGGAGAATTATACTTGCCTCGCATGGGCCAGTAGGCCTGTTGCAGCGTTCTTCTTTCTTATGTTCTTATGTCTTAATACACACACACACACACACACAGGTATGATGAAGAGATATGATCAAGCTGATGGAGCAGGGAGAGAGTGGACCTAGCGGCGACCAGTGAAGAGGCAGGGCCAGGAGCTGTGACTCGACCCCTGCAACCACAACTACAACTAGGTGAGTCAAATGTAGGTAATATAATACATGTATCAATTCTAATATCATCTGTGTGCGCTCATGACCCCTTGTAATTTTTTTAATGTATATTATGTATTGATTGACTCAATAAAACCTTAGAGTATCTATTAAGAGAGAACTATATCGCTATATATCATAGAAAACGTTGCATTTACCCGTATCTCACTTAAATTATTGGTATTTTTTAATAGAGGGCTCCACGGGTAAGCCAGGGAGAAGCCTCGATCATGTAATAAGACTAAAGCTCCACTGAGCAGGTCACCACAGTATTAAGACTCACTTGGTGTTCCAGATCCTTGCTCAAATGTTTATCTAATCTTAATCTACGTGCATTATCTCTCCCCTTAGATTAAGTAAGTTTATTTAGGCACAGGTACACGTAAGTGCAGTTATCATATATAGAGTAAATTACCTGGGATAGCCCGAAAAATAGTCAAAGTGGCACCTTAGTGGAACTTTGGAAGAGGTGGCACCTTACTTAGTGCCACCTTTTCCAAAGTTACAATTGTGTAACAATTGTGTAACAATTGTGTAACAATTGTCATCAAAGATTTGTTAAGTTATACCATGAATTAAGGAAAGATCCTGAACTTCACCTTACGAAACAGACAAAGCAAATGCGATAGTAATTAAGGACAAGGTGGATTATAGTGGAAAAATAAACATGTTATTAGAAAACGGGGGAACTTCTTCTTAAGTCAACCCTTTATTCTCTTTTATAAAATGAAATCCTAAAGGTGTGATGAAAAATTAGACACGTGCAACATCTGGGTATCTTTAATGTAGACGTTTCGCCCTCCAGTGGCTTTATCAATACAAATTCAAAGATATAACTGGAAGACAGTATGAACTACATACAAACGATGAGGTTTATAGTTCTATATAATAATAATAATATCTTTATTTCTACAAGTACATGTACAAGGTATACAAGCCTAACTAAAATGGCGGGTCATCATCTGACTAAGACCCGCGTCAGGAAACACTTGTCCTGTTTCCTGACGAACCTTACCTAACCTAGCTGACATCAAAGTGTCCTGACGAACCTTACCTAACCTAACCTAACTACTATATACAAAGCCGCTTGCTATGCAGAGCATTTCGGGCAAATTAGGTAAATTTTGTCCCAGGATGCGACCCACACTAGTCGACTAACACCCAGGTACCAATTATTACTGATGGGAGAACAGACAGCAAAAGATATATAGTCCCACTGTCTTCCAATTATGTCTTTGAATTTGTATTGATAAATCTACTGGATGGCGAAACGTCTACATTAAAAATACCCAGATGTTTCACATGTGTCTAATTCTTCATGTTGTCTGTGCTGTATACTACACATATACATCCTAAAGGTCTGTGGTGCCTTCATTGCCTTTGACTTTCTTGTGTGCGTTAGAATTCTCTCTCCTGGAAAAGCCTTAAGCCCAGAACTGTGTTTACATAGAGAGTGAATGAAGATGCCACTAGATGGGGTTCCCTGATACCAGAAATAAAATCGCTACCACGAACGCTCTCTCTCACTCTTTATTATTCATCTTTACTGCAACACCGTGTTCGTGAGGTTAGGTCACGAAGGAGGTCTGGTTCACCCTGGTTACCAGCGCTCAGGTGAGTCTTCCACTGGCCACATTCTCTTGTGTAACAGTTTCTCTTTTTCAGTATATGCTGACGACCACCCGAGGCTTCCAAATATTGCACCATAGCACTAATGACCAAGGTGACACCATGACATGATGCGTTTTTGCATCGACAGGCAGGACAAGGATATATAGAATGAACCTGAGGAGAATAAAAGTCATAGTTACTTTAAACACCATTTACGGTTCTTCTTGACCATTATCATGTGGCAACTGTGGCATTATAATAATTCAAGACGGACCGAAACGTTGCTAAAAGTTTCTTCTAGTAAATGTGGCTTATTTTTTTACATTTATTGATCTTTATTTGATTTCATAACATAAATAAGCATCTCATACCCATCCTGTGGGTAGTAGCAGGAAGACTAGAAAGAACCCCACTGGAAATAAGTCACTTAGTCTGACTTTTTTGGGTTATCCTAGGTAATTTACACTATGTATGATAAATGTACCTAAATAAATAAGCCAAAAGGTACCTAATGAATGTAACGACAGAAAGGGAGGAGAGTAATTTCTGGTATAGCTAACATACATGTACCTATTACTGTGATCTTTCCTCTTTTTAATGTAAATGTAAATAACTCAGTTTACCTTATTCCTAGTATATCTCCTTTCAATGTTTAAATAATAAGGTATTACAAGGACCCCAATGGAAATAAGTCACTTTGACTTTCTTGGGTTATCCTGGGCAAGCTATGTATATGCTGCTATGTATGATAATTTATGTAACTGTTTATGTGTACCTGTGTCTAAACTTACTTACGTAAAGGTACATAATGAACGTAAGAACAAAGGACAACGTTACCGACAAGAAGAAGAACTATAATAATGATAATAATAATAATTGACATCAATATTTATATCTCATCAGCTTTAAGTAGCAGCCTTATAGTTATTTATCTTTAATGTATCATACAATGTCAGAAATGCTTTCAAAGAACAACAAGAGATACTATTAATTGTTGTCACTTATTAAAGTAGTGGAGTGGTAAGCCAGTGGAAGGCCTCTGTCAGGCGACTAAAAGCTCCATTTCCGGGTCATTATATGCCTAAGACCCGCGTCGGGAAATACTTGTCCTGTTTCTTGACAAACCTTCCTAACCTAACCTCTCACGGGTCATCTATATACATATATGATTAAGACCCGAATCAGGAGACGCTTTTCCTGTTTCCTGACAAACCTTACCTAACCTTGTTGTCAAAGCGGACTGACATTCAGTGTGACCGTCAGAAGAATCAGTATCCCGTGACGTTACATGTATAACTTCCAATAATCCCCGAGGTGTAGAACATACTCACAGGAACTGTGATTCAAGTCAACAATTACACGTTTCCTGTTTTTCCTCGGCCACCTCGTTGCCAGACGTATCAAGGAGTGTTGTTCTCATTTATTTGTGGTTAAATTATACAGGGTGTTCACAGAGTTCCTTTCAGAATTATTTTTTTTTACAACAAAATGGTAACAGTTACGAGAATTCAGTTTTCCGCATATGATAAATGAAGTAATATATCTTTTGTGGAAAAAGACACTTAAGTATATATGTATAGTTCACGATATTTATTAGAGGAAACGTTTCCCCATAAATGTCCATATCTTGTCTGTATCACAATACCATATTTCAATATATCTTTTATACAGCTGTGCCTCACAGTTGTCTAATCTATGTAATCTCAAGAGGTGTACCATCAGTGTTCCGTGCTACGTCTTATATCCGCTGAGGCGTTCCTGATGTCATCATTTATTGTAGTACACAGGTGCACCATCAGTGTTCCGTGCTACGTCTTATATCCGCTGAAGCGTTCCTGATGTCATCATTTATTCTAGTACACAGGTGCACCATCAGTGCTCCGTGAGGCGTTCCTGATGTCATCATTTATTCTAGTACATAGTGTTATAATATAAGTTCCTGGTATCTGCAAAACAATCCTTCACAAACCATCACAAAAATGTCAGAAGATGGGATAACAGGTGAACTTGAGGGAGGCTGTTTGACGAGGCCATCACGTCTAATTTACCTGCCAGGGAAGTGAAGTTTATTTAGGTACAGGTACACATAAGTACAATTAAGTACACATAAGTACAAGGGTCACAGTGACCGTGTTATGATAATTACACTATAGTATGTAGAGAACTGCATTTTCGTATTTTTACCGTATTGCAGAAATATATTTTTGAAATCGGAAAAAGACCTTGTAGGCCTAACTTAACCTTAATCTAACTTAAAGTAAAGAAAATATGAATTATAGAAAAATGAGAAACGGGGAATATTGATGTTGAGCAGTGTCAGTACCAGATGAAATGTTTATAATCATAACCATAATTTTTAAAGAGGTGGACCAGTAGAAGGCCTCGGTCAGATGACCAAAAGCTCCAGCTGTGGCCAATCTTACCTAAGTGTCAGTCATTGGCGTTTAAGATGAGAAAGGGTTGTAACCCATCCCAAAAAGTGTTAGAGCAAGTCATTCGGATATATCCCAAGTTCTTGATCAAGGTCAATACCTTCCTGTAGCTTAGTGGGATGTGTAACCGAGACACTGGAATGAAGAAGTGATTATGTGATTGTCTATTCTAACGTGTCCTCTTTGGATCCCCATTTTCTGCTAGTGTTCCAAAAGTTTCTATCGCTTTTATGTATTATTGCCTTTATTGGCGCTTTGATTTATTGTAACTCTAAGTTTTACTTGTAGAGAACAATCTAACTTAACCAAATTTAAACAATGTACATCGTATATCGATAAATTTGTTTGAAATTGCCAGTGATAAAATTGACTGTTGTCATTTTTTAAACAATTATTACCCATTGTAAACCATTGTACTCATTACTAAATATCTCGATATTTTCCTAGTTTTCTCGATATTTTCCTAGTTTTCTCGATATTTTCCTAGTTTTTCTGGATATTTTCCTAGTTTTTTGGATATTTTCCTAGTCTGATTGTCTAAGGCCCTAAGCCACAGTAAAATACTGACTGCTGAGGCTGGGCTATGGATAGGCTGCAGCAGACTATATCTGTCAATGTGCACACACTGACTTTTCTATAGTCCCCAGCTTATGTAATAAAGTGTCTATGGTGTTACTGATTGCGTGTATTGCATCATTAATCATCCTCGTGCACCAGGCCACGGTGCCCCGTGGCCTGGTGGCAAAAAGCTCTCCCTTCACACGGTGAAGGTCCGGGTGCGATTCCCGGCGAAGAGGTGGAAACATTGGACGTGTTTACACCGGCTATGTGACCCGTCAGTAAAATGAGTACCTGGATGTTAGTCGAATGGTGTGGGTCGCATCCTGGGACAAAACTGACCTAATTTGTCCGAAATGCTCGGCATAACAAAGGGCTTTCTATATAGTAGTATGCCATTGATGTCAGCTAGGACTGTATACCTTGTACATGTACTTGTAGTAAATAAAGATATTATTATTGTTAACTAAGGGTTGCAGTACTATTAACGTACGATACGTTGGACACGGTAGCCCGGGGACGCTACCGAGGGTAACTTTCATATTCACAGCGCACGTTGTGCAGTGTAAACTCAATGCCCATTTCTAACCCCACAGTTCTTATATTCCACAATAATTACTGACTCTTAAGATACGGTTCGTGCTTCCGAAAAGAACTCTTAACAAGAATGCGAGTGTAGTGCCTCGTTTCCCCAGCGCTGGAACGCTCTAGTCATCGCAAAATTACGTATCAGAACACTGTCCTGCGTGCCCTGAGACAGTCCTCTGTGCCCTGGGACAGTCCTGCGTGCCCTGGGACAGTCCTGGTGAGCTTCAGCAAGTTAATGGTTGGCTATCCTGTGTAATAAACGCGAGAGCTGTTCCCTGAGGAGTGTCTACGGTGAAGATAGCACTGGTGCAGCAACCACTAGGAGTCTTACAACACCTCCGAGAGTGAAAGTGAGTTGATCTTAGCTTCTCAGGACCATGTACTGCCCTGTTCCTCATTCTCCACACCAGACCTCTCTCCTCTTACCGCTTCATGTATCGGCTAGTGCAGATATTGTCATTCTCTGCTTCTTCATACACCGGCTAGTAAATTCTAACATGCTCTTCCTCGCTTCGTTCAGACACCAGCTAGTACTTCTTTCATTTTTTCATCTTTATACACCGTCTAGCATTCAGGTCCTTTCATTCCACGTCTCCTTCATACACCGGCTTACACAATTCACCACTAACACCAGTGCTATCATTCTCTCCTCTTCATACACTAGCATCCAGGATCTTTAATGCCCTTCCCAGCTTCCTTCATACACCAGTACACTTTCATTGTCTCCCCTGCTTTCTTAATTTGCCAGCTATTACCTTGATTCTTACTGCTTCACTCATTCACCGTGTAGCACAGATTATTTCATTCTTTCATGTGTTTCATTCATCCATCGACTTTCAACATACTCTTTCATCCTTACACCTGTTTTTTTTTTCATTTTCTATCTTGAATTTCTATCCATATTTAACAATATTACTAAGTGACTGTGGAAATCATTTTCCCCCTAAATTCTCGTTGCACAGTTTACTGTATTGCATATACCAGCATCCTAGCAGTCACTATTCACAGCTGCTAAGATAAGCGTACCTCAGTCTTAATGGTCTAAGATTGTAGGTCGTTCAAGAGATAGAGCTCTCGACTGACAGCCGAAAGGAAATAATAGTTGAAACTTGTTCCTCTAGCAAGTAACTTATATATGCACAGGTACACATAAGTACAATTATCATACATGTGTAAATTGCCCAGGATAACCCAAAAAAAGTCAGGCAAAGAGACTTATTTCCACTGGGGTCCTAGTCATATTTTATTTAAACCTTAAAAGTTAAAAACTTAGGTTACTCAACTATGTGAAGATCACTTACAATAAAATGAGATATACTAGGAACAACGTAAACTGAGTTATTTACATTAACATTAGAGAGGATCAGCTGTACAAAAAAAAAAAACACTTTCTGTAACAGTCACTTAGGCCAGACACCTAACTCAGTAGTGTAAGATCGTCATTTCATCTGCATATACAGGGTTTAATACTTATATTCCTATATAATAGCATGACACAGGTGTCATCATGCTATTTGTTAGTCACATCAACAGCATGACACAGGTGTCATCATGCTATTTGTTAGTCACATCAACAGCATGACACAGGTGTCCTCACACCGACCGCTGACTGAGGACACTGAACTTAACGGCGTATAATATTATTACAAAGTAATGGAACACCAATATTAGCTTTCATGGTAGTGTCTAACATCATAGCATATCAATAGGTGATGTAGTGAATATTTTTTCTAAGTCATGATTCGGTTGTTTTACCTTGGCTTGGAATCATGAACTACTGTACTACCATTCCTGGCCGGCACTCCATTACTTGTGCTATATATATATATATATATATATATATATATATATATATATATATATATATATATATATATATATATATATATATATATATATATATATATATATATATATATATATATATTGGCAAACAATTGTTGGCACTTGGTGTTATCTCTTAATGTACACAAACCACGGAACAGGTGGGATTTGAACGTATGGTAAGTGAATCCTTATACTCCAGGCCAGTGCGTGGTTTGTTTGCATTCGTGTTATTACGGTTTCGTGAGTCTTAATACACAAGATGGTTACATGACCATACACAAATGAAAACGAGTAAAATTACTGTATTTAAAGCAATCTAGGGGCTGTTTCCACATAGTCTCTAGATAACTGGAGAGGATTTCCAGAGTCAACTCCCCCGCGGCTCGGTCTGAGACCACTCCACGGGGTGGATCAGGGTCTGATCAATCAGGCTGTTACTGCTGGCCGCACGCAAACTGACGTACGAACCACAGCCCGGTTGATCAGGTACTGACTTTAGGTGCCTGTTCAGTGCCTTCTTGAAGACAGCCAGGGGTCTATTGGTAATCCCCCTTATGTATGCTGGGAGGCAGTTGAACAATCTTGGGCCCCGGACACTAATTGTGTTGTCTCTCAGTGTACTCGTGGCGCCCCTGCTTTTCATTGGAGGAATGTTGCATCTCCTGCCCCAAAGAGTTGACCCCAGTTGATGAGACTGTTGCATCTGCCGTCAGTCATAATGTTAGTTATAATAAGCTCACCCCAGGTCAAGGATGAACCTGCGACCGTCGAGGGTGAATGTTGAGGCAAGTGTTCTCTTCGACTCTGCCAGAACGTCACCTCGTTCTCCTGCATGATTTGTTCACTTATGGGTTGTAAAGCCACGCATTGTGTTGTAGTTGTGAAGCATCAGTCTATATGTGGGTTGTAAAGTCACGGCTTGTGTTAGTTCATTGTGAAGGACGCATCACGCACGTCATCTTAGAACAAGGTTAACATCATTGTGAAGGACGCATCACGCACGTCATCTTAGAACAAGGGTACCATCATTGTGAAGGACGCATCACGCACATCTTCTTAGAACAAGGGTAACATCATTGTGAAGGACGCATCACGCACATCTTCTTAGAACAAGGGTAACATCATTGTGAAGGACGCATCACGCACGTCATCTTAGAACAAGGGTACCATCATTGTGAAGGACGCATCACGCACATCATCTTAGAACAAGGGTACCATCATTGTGAAGGACGCATCACGCACATCATCTTAGAACAAGGGTAACATCATTGTGAAGGACGCATCACGCACGTCATCTTAGAACAAGGGTACCATCATTGTGAAGGACGCATCACGCACATCATCTTAGAACAAGGGTAACATCATTGTGAAGGACGCATCACGCACGTCATCTTAGAACAAGGGTACCATCATTGTGAAGGACGCATCACGCACATCATCTTAGAACAAGGGTACCATCATTGTGAAGGACGCATCACGCACATCATCTTAGAACAAGGGTAACATCATTGTGAAGGACGCATCACGCACGTCATCTTAGAACAAGGTTAACATCATTGTGAAGGACGCATCACGCACGTCATCTTAGAACAAGGGTACCATCATTGTGAAGGACGCATCACGCACATCTTCTTAGAACAAGGGTAACATCATTGTGAAGGACGCATCACGCACATCTTCTTAGAACAAGGGTAACATCATTGTGAAGGACGCATCACGCACGTCATCTTAGAACAAGGGTACCATCATTGTGAAGGACGCATCACGCACATCATCTTAGAACAAGGGTACCATCATTGTGAAGGACGCATCACGCACATCATCTTAGAACAAGGGTAACATCATTGTGAAGGACGCATCACGCACGTCATCTTAGAACAAGGGTACCATCATTGTGAAGGACGCATCACGCACATCATCTTAGAACAAGGGTAACATCATTGTGAAGGACGCATCACGCACGTCATCTTAGAACAAGGGTACCATCATTGTGAAGGACGCATCACGCACATCATCTTAGAACAAGGGTACCATCATTGTGAAGGACGCATCACGCACATCATCTTAGAACAAGGGTAACATCATTGTGAAGGACGCATCACGCACGTCATCTTAGAACAAGGGTACCATCATTGTGAAGGACGCATCACGCACATCATCTTAGAACAAGGGTAACATCATTGTGAAGGACGCATCACGCACGTCATCTTAGAACAAGGGTACCATCATTGTGAAGGACGCATCACGCACGTCATCTTAGAACAAGGGTAACATCATTGTGAAGGACGCATCACGCACGTCATCTTAGAACAAGGGTACCATCATTGTGAAGGACGCATCACGCACGTCATCTTAGAACAAGGGTAACATCATTGTGAAGGACGCATCACGCACGTCATCTTAGAACAAGGGTAACATCATTGTGAAGGACGCATCGCGCACGTCATCTTAGAACAAGGGTAACATCAAGCATATCATGGGTGTGCAAAGTTCTCATGCTCCAGTTCCTGGTCTTTCACGTGACCTCAGCTGCAGAGTGTACTAGTTAAGAAGCATCGCTCTCATGTTTCTGTGTACTTCATGAAGTCACATCATTTCATCATGGGTGAAACGTTGCACTAATTAAGGCTTTCCGGTATGTTGTGTCTTCTTACCACTTATCAGCATGTACAGAGCCTTACTGCTCTATGCTGGCGTAACTAACACAACAGTTTGCATTAATTTTGAGTTGTATAGACGTTGGTTTACCAAATGTACTGAAGAAATGAGAAAACTTTAATAGTGGTTTTCATGCAATAATTTGTGAACTCCTCATACAATAGGCTTGAAACCCTCAACGCCGATAACTTGAGGATACAACTTGAGAGCGAATTTAAACTTAAGCTGCCGAGTTGTCATTTTGTTAAAGAAACTGAGATAATAGTTACGATGCGATAACTTTTAAATGCCTCTTTTGATTGTCTTTAAACATTTAATGCTAATATTTAATTGAATTAGAAACTTATGCCGCACTCTGTACCATTCCTTTTGCGTGCTATGAGGTAGAGGGGGCTGGGCTTATGGGATACGGGGATACCTCTCTCGGATTACGAAGCGACACTCACTGGGGATAGTAAAGTTGTATTGGCCATACAGTGCCCAGAGAGTGGGAGGCAGTCAGGTTTGATCTAAGAAAGGAGAGGGTAGCTCCCTTTCCTTGGATCAAGAGACGTTTATCGGCATCAAGGATGCTTCTTTGAAAGGGAAAGTTAGGAAGAAAGTATTGTCTCTGTGTTGCAGGTCGTGTCAGTGTTGCAGGTTGTGTCAGTGTTGCAGGTTGTGTCAGTGTTGCAGGTTGTGTCAGTGTTGCAGGTTGTGTCAGTGTTGCAGGTTGTGTCAGTGTTGCAGGTTGTGTCAGTGTTGCAGGTTGTGTCAGTGTTGCAGGTTGTGTCAGTGTTGCAGGTTGTGTCAGTGTTGCAGGTTGTGTCAGTGTTGCAGGTTGTGTCAGTGTTGCAGGTTGTGTCAGTGTTGCAGGTTGTGTCAGTGTTGCAGGTTGTGTCAGTGTTGCAGGTTGTGTCAGTGTTGCAGGTTGTGTCAGTGTTGCAGGTTGTGTCAGTGACTTGTACCGTGTTGTTTCTTACCAGACGAGAAGTGGGGACCTGCCGTGCACACGAAGAGTGGGAACCTGCCGTGCACACGAAGATGGTGCTTCGCTTACTGCTCCAGCTGCAGCTGTACCTGAAGGTGCAGTACTGCCGGCTCCTCCGTCAGAAGGTGCTGATTGCTGTGCTGGTGGCTGCTGCTGTGTGTTTCACACTACAACTCGCCTCCAGCGTCATCACCTTCAGGAGGTAGGTACTCCTTTTCAGTAGGTAGGTACTCCTCCTCAGGAGGTAGGTACTCCCCGTCAAAAGGTAAGTACTCATCATGAGTTAGGTATTCCTGATCAGAAAATAGGTACTCCCCATTTGAAAACAGGTACTCCCCATCAGAAAATAGATACTCCCCATTTGAAAATAGGTACTCCCCATCAGAAAATATGTACTTCAGAAAATAGGTACTCCCTTCAGAAAATAGGTACTCTTTCTCGCGATTACATTGACTTATTCCACCTTTACTGAAAGTTGTAGCTGGTACTTCTCTGACAGTGTCTACTATTCAGTCACTTCCCTCTTACTGTTACTGTGACAGTCACTTCCCTCACTCTGCCTGTTACTGTGAGTCACTTCCCTCACTCTCCCTGTTACTGTGACAGTCACTTCCCTCACTTTGCCTGTTACTGTGACAGTCACTTCCCTCACTGCCTGTTACTGTGACAGTCACTTCCCTCACTGCCTGTTACTGTGACACTTCCTTCACTCTGCCTGTTACTGTGAGTCACTTTCTTCACTCTGCCTGTTACTGTGACAGTCACTTCCCTCACTCTGCTTGTTACTGTGACAGTCACTTCCCTCACTCTGCCTGTTACTGTGAGTCACTTCCCTCACTCTCCCTGTTACTGTGACAGTCACTTCCCTCACTTTGCCTGTTACTGTGAGTCACTTCCCTCACTGCCTGTTACTGTGACAATCACTTCCCTCACTGCCTGTTACTGTGACACTTCCTTCACTCTGCTTGTTACTGTGACAATCACTTCCCTCACTCTGCTTGTTACTGTGACAGTTACTTCCCTCACTCTGCCTGTTACTGTGACAGTTACTTCCCTCACTCTGCCTGTTACTATGACAGTCACTTCCCTCACTCTGCCTGTTACTGTGACAGTCACTTCCCTTACTCTGCCTGTTACTGTGACAGTCACTTCCCTCACTCTGCCTGTTACTGTGACAGTCACTTCCCTTACACTGCCTGTTACTGTGACAATCACTTCCCTCACTCTGCTTGTTACTGTGACAATCACTTCCCTCACTCTGCTTGTTACTGTGACAGTCACTTCCCTTACTCTGCCTGTTACTGTGACAGTCACTTCCCTCACTGCTTGTTACTGTGACAATCACTTCCCTCACTCTGCTTGTTACTGTGAGTCACTTCCCTTACTCTGCCTGTTACTGTGACAGTCACTTCCCTCACTCTGCTTGTTACTGTGACAGTCACTTCCCTTACTCTGCCTGTTACTGTGACAGTCACTTCCCTCACTCTGCTTGTTACTGTGACAGTCACTTCCCTCACTGCCTGTTACTGTGACAATCACTTCCCTCACTGCCTGTTACTGTGACACTTCCTTCACTTTGCCTGTTACTGTGACAGTCACTTCCTTCACTCTGCCTGTTACTGTGAGTCACTTCCCTCACTCTGCCTGTTACTGTGAGTCACTTCCCTCACTCTGCCTGTTACTAAGACAGTCACTTCCCTCATTCTGCCTGTTACTGTGATAGTCACTTCCCTCTTACTGTTACTGTGACAGTCACTTCCCTCTTACTGTTTCTGTGACAGTCACTTCCCTCACTCTGCCTGTTACTGTGACAGTCACTTCCCTCTTACTGTTACTGTGATAGTCACGTCCCTCTTACTGTTACTGTGACAGTCACTTCCCTCACTCTGCCTGTTACTGTGACAGTCACTTTCCTTACACTGTTACTGATCGTTACTTCTTAATTATATTTGCATTCCTCCTTCCCCTTTACTGTTAGTGTTCTGTTATTTAACATATGTTTCTCCTTACTGTTTTATACAATACTTCCCCTGCAGGACGCCGCGGGTGGCCTGGGTACTGGAGCAGCCGGCCGGGAGCTGTAGCCCTCACACGAACATCGCTTTTCTTAAAACACACAAGTGTGCCTCCTCCACCATCCAGGTGTGTGTGTGTGTGTGTGTGTGTGTGTGTGTGTGTGTGTGTGTGTGTGTGTGTGTGTGTGTGTGTGTGTGTGTGTGAGTGAGAGAGAATTCACGAAAGTTCTTGGAAAATAACTATTTTTTTGACAGTGGTTATTTTGCATACTGAGTTCTAAACATTTAAATAGGTGTAAGGCAGTCATTATCAGTTAGCTGTGGAAGCTTATCATATACGTACAGGGGCTTAAAAGAACTTAAAATCACTTAATAATTGTTTAGTTATAAAAGTAAATAATTTTTCGTATATGTAAGGCAGCGTTATGAATGGTTCTCGTCTCCATCTCTCAGAATATCTTGTTCCGCTACGGCCTCTCCCACCACCTTCTCTTCGGGCTCCCAGATGCTGGTAACTACTTCGGAGGAGGCTCCTGGCCCTTCCACGCTGACATGTTCAACTTGTCTCCGTGGAGCAAACTGGGCGTCAATATTATGGCTGTACACATGAAGTGGGACCACCAGCAAGTATGTTCTGCCCATGTTAACGTCTCTCCCTCTTTGTAATTACACGATTAAACCATATACTATATATATATATATATATATATATATATATATATATATATATATGTGTGTGTGTGTGTGTGTGTGTGTGTGTGTAGTGTTTTTTAGGGCTGAACCTTGGGGACTAAGCCCATCCTGTTGCCTCATCCCTTACATCAGTCATACTCTAAGTGATTGACATTATTTTTTTTTTCTTCCCCCGAGATTTTCGTTTATAACATGAGACCGCTTTATTCGATCAACTTCGAATTTTCAACGGTGATCTACTGTAAACTAGGGAAAGGTTCAAGTACGTACTGCCATGTGCAGCCGCCCTCTCCTCAGGTTTTTCTAGACTATTTCTGATTTTGGGTTTCATGTGATAAGCTGAAAAAGCCTCTTATATTTCCTTTATATTTTCGATTCTGGTAATATATATTTAGAACAATGTTTGGGCTATGGTTTGATCCCCGGTACGGGTGAAAACATTGGGAGTGTTTCCTTAGGACATCTGCTGTCCCTGTTCACCTAGCAGTAAATAGGTACCTGGGTGTTAGTTGACTTTGTGGGTGGCGTCCTGGAGATAAAACTAAATACTTGTAGAAATGAAGATTATTATTATTATTATTATTATTATTATTATTATTATTATTATTATTATTATTATTATTATTATTATTATTATGTTAGTGGAGTGTCTAGGTGAAAATTTGCCCATTTTATTTTTTAAATGGCCAGACGATGTAACATCCCCCCAATGAAAAGCAGGGGTGCCACTAGCACGTTGAGAGACAATACAATAAGTGTCAGGGGCCCCAAGACTGTTCAACTGCCTCCCAGCATACATAAGGGGGATTACCAATAGACCCCTGGCTGTCTTCAAGCAGGCACTGGACAGGCACCTAAAGTCTGTGCCTAACCAGCCAGGCTGTGGTTCGTACGTTTAACTGCGTGCGGCCAGCAGTAACAGCCTGGTTGATCAGGCTCTGATCCAACACGAGGCCTAGTCACAGACCGGGCCGCAGGGGCGTTGACCCCTGGAACTCTCTCCAGGTAAACTCCAGGTAAATGGCCAGGTATGTTATTCCATCAAATAATTTTAATATCGTTCTTCTGATCGGCTTCAAACCTGAAATGCTGGTATATCTCGCCAGACCTTCCTTGTAATGCCATCATAAACTGATTCATTGTCTAATCAGTGAATGTTTAAAACTGCAGTGTGTCCCAACACTAATGCAGAAATATTAATTCCAAAGGCTCTAATGTTTCTGGGGTTGAGTAAGTTCTTTAGGACGGCGATTGAATGAATGATGGTGAATGTGTTTTCCTCTTTGAGTCACCCTGTCTTGGCGGGAAACGGCTGTTAAATTCAATCATATTTTGTATAGTTTTTCTGAGATATTCACTTGAGAAGTGACCCTCCCAGATGCCTGTCACCACAGGAAAGTATATAGCCATTCAACTAGGTTGATTGGTACTTTGTTGAGTTAAAAAAATATATATATAAATGGTTTACGAATGTAAGTATAAATATCTGCAAGTGTTTTAAGAGCATGTAGATATTGTGGGCATAGATGTATAGTGCATTAATGTGATTTACTCTAGAATAACCCAATAAAGTCAAACAATGTGACTTATTTCAGTGGGTAGTTGCGTGTCCTGAGCATGTGTGTGTGTGTCCTAATGATATGTTTACTGCTTCAGGTAGCAAACGTGATGCCCAATGACACTGTCTACATTACCATCGTCAGAGAACCAACGGAGTTGTTTGAATCTCTCTATGCTTACGCTAAGATGGACATGGTTAGTAAATGAGTGATTTTCTCTCTCTCTCTCTCATAATACATCCAGATCATCAGCCTTATCTTAACACCTGCGCCTCCTTCAGGCGTACAACCTGACGGTGGAGGAGTTCGTGGCGAGTGTTCCTGTGGAGGCGGAGAGACTCCGAGGATTCCTTGGGTACAACCAGATGGTCTGGGACTTCGGCATAGCAAACAAGACTCTCGTTAATAACCTCACAGCTGTGAGCCAGCTGGTACGTGCTTGAAAACAGATGTAGGTCTACTCACCTGCTCTATTTATTGTTGCAGGGATCTTTTTTTATCTCCTAGCCTAATCTCTATGGACTTGGAAAAGCTTGATCTCCATACTTGTCTAAACAGTGTGCAGACTGTTTTATTTGTCTTTGTTGAAAAACTTGAGTATTATATACCTCTCTCGTCTTACTCCGAGGTTCTCTATGCAGAGCTGCCACACATTACAATCCATATAAATGCATTTGTTACACTATAGGTTACAACCTATGAACTCTCATGAAGAAGAAGTGAGTGTATGGACCCGGTTGTGGCGCCTTGTCATCACCATCCATAACTTACAAATTCTGTTTGTGTACTACAGGTGCAGGAGGTTGAGGACCACTTCCAGCTGGTGATGGTGGCAGAGAGAATGGAGGAGTCGCTGGTCCTCCTGAGTCACCTCCTCTGCTGGGACCTAAAGGACGTCGTAGCTCTCAAATTCAACGCCAGGACCTCCAGGGTCAGCATTCAATTAGCTGAGAATTATCGTGTCAAGCGGACTTTCAGACGAATTTAAAATTAAGTCAGTTATTATAAAATTATTATAATATATAATATATATAAAAGGTAATCAGATTTCATCTAATGAAAAGGAGAGTAGCTCCAAGTCCTTTGATCTAGAGCCCTCACAGGCATTAAGGCATCTTTATTACAGGGTTGATTATGGAATACGGCTAACAAACAATAATTCTCAGATTTAAATACTAATTTTGCAACTGTCGTGGCAGAACATTGTATCTGATAGAGCACTGCTGTCATTGCCTGTTCTAACATCTCTTCTCTATTCATACGCACGCTCTTAAATGTGTATAAACACATTGTGGAAATTATCTTATATATTCAGACAGTGACTTCAAAAACTGTGATATGATTGAATCACCATTCATTGTTTTAAGATTACACATTATGTTGGAGTGCACGGTTTTTCATGACATTCTACACTAAATTTACATTCCGTAGAAACACTATTCTAAATCATGACTTCATTCTCCTGTAGTTCAAGAAGAAGTTGAGCAGCGAGACCCAGAAGGTGCTCCGTCAGAAGCTGGCTCCTGACTACTTGCTTTACGAGCGCTTCTCCAGCAGGTTTGAGGAGCTTGTGGAAGACTTCGGCAAGGAGCGCATGGCCCGTGAGGTCTTCAGACTCCAGGCTCTCACCAAGAATCTGATGGACACCTGTGGCTTTATCAAGGAAGATTCTGTGCTCCTGGCGGGGGCTGAGAAGCCATGGTCTGACAGGGTAAGTATTATATACCTAGGTATTATAGTCGTGAGGGATGAGAGGTAAGCAGGGCTGATCCGAGGAAGGGAAGGATACCTTCATTTTCTTACATTAAGAGCGGCTCGTTCACTGGCATTAAGATGGCTTGTATCAGTTGCATGAATTGTATTTTGTAGTGTGTGTCCGCTGCGACACTATACCATCCTTGCTGTAGTAAAACACCAGCTGCAGTCTTTCACAATTTTATTTCACACGTCTATTCAAAGTCTAGTGTTATTATATTAATAATAAAACGCTGTACTAGGGTCTAGTGTTACTCTGCTAGTATTACTCAGGTACTCAACGTTTTCACATCCGGACTCTAGCAATCTAAGAATGTTGTTTCGACAGGTGGAAGGCTACAGCGCTAGCTCTGGCAACAACAAGTGTCACCAGTACTCCAGATCAGAGATCTCCTTCATCAACTTGTTGAGAGGGATACAGAGGGCAGAGGTCTACAAGAGGTGGGTGGTGGTCTGCTTGGACGCTTTCTTGTATCTAGGGTCTCAGCCTCGTCTATGTCTACAATCATTCTCATTGACTGATTCTGTATTTATTCCCGTTTATGTCTCACTTACAAAGACACACTGCCTCTTATACTGTACTTCGTTTCTCTCTTCCTCTCTCACACATACATGGGTTCACAGGGTATGAGTTCATATAACTATTTTGTTCAATGTTGCAATTTATTTAAAGTTTATTAATGTATGAAAAAAAACATAAGTTGCAGAAGAAGCTTTTATAGGGATAACGTTTCGCTCAGTGGAGCTCTCTATCAAGTTATAACTTGATAAAGCTCTACATATAGAATATGACTCGATAAAGCTCTACACAGCGAAATATGACTTGATAAAGCTCTACATGAAGCAATACATAAAGCTCTACACATCTAAAAAAAATTACTGTATACAGCTTTACACGGAGCAAAACATGACTTGACAAATCCCTACGCAGCGAGAAACGTTCTCTCAGTAGAAACTCTCGCAACTTTTGCCTTTCTCCTACCTACTTGTGGGCGATGCGCTATTTCATCTACTTTTTCTCCGCACGATCATTTGCAGGTTTGGCGTTCCTGACATCCCCGGCCTGGACGCTCTTCCTCTAGGCTCCCACCTCTTTGAGAACGTCAACATGGAGGAGAATATCCAGTTGCTGAAGACACTGCTGGTCCATGTTAGCAACAATGTGGCCTATGCAGACAATGCTGTGGTCCATGCTGACAGCGGTGTGGTCCAAGCTGACAGCGGTGTCAAGGGAAGTGTAGTGGACAGAACCACTACAACCATATCTCGGGAGACTACGTGAGTCACACTACCAAGGCTGGAGTAATTCTCAACTAAATCATGACTCTAGACGAGGCTTTCATCCATCCTGGATCATTATCAAGCCACGATAAGAATCGACTATTATTATTATTATTATTATTATCCAATTATTGTCGAGAAGGACTTGAGTCCTGGAAATGGGAAGTACAATGCCTGCACTTTAAAGGATGGTTTTTTGATATTGACAGTTTGGAGGGACTTCTAAACTGTCGTATCTGAGCGCCTCTGCAAAGACAGTGATTATGTATGAGTGATGGTGAAAGTGTTGAACGATGATGAAAATATTTTTCTTTCTTTTTGGGTCACCCTGCCTCGGTGGGAAACGGCCGATGTGTTGAAAACAAAAAGCGTAAAATCCCTAGTACCTGGAGAATGGGGAGTTAATCAGATTTGATCCACAGGAGGATGAAGGGAGCTCCAGTTCCGAGAATCAACAGCCTTTTACCAGCATTCAGTACAACACTTTGAAGGGTAAACTCATAATATTCAATCATAAACTATATGTCTGTGGTTATCATGTGCCTTTTATACGAAGGAAACACACACACTAGCCTAGTCGGTACAGTATTGTCTCAAGTAACAGTAATAAAAATAATAATGATAATAATCTTTCTTTATAGAGAAGAGGCTATTTATATTTTACAGAGTAATAAGAATTTGCACAATGGTTCTGAGGGCAGCATAGGTATCTGACATACATAACAATGATATATGTAGATTTAATCTAAGATTCTAATATAATGTGTTACTTTCCTGATCTGGTGAAATTATGTTAAACATTAATGAATAAACGCCAAAAAAGCGTATTCACATAACAAAATTAACCTGTGTGTAAATTATTATTTTATGGAGAAGCGCTAAACTCGTAGGAGATACATGAGCAGACTTGTGGATGGCGTCCTCGGCTTTGCGAGATATATGGGCAAGTGTCCTTACCTGTCTCTGCCTCCTCACCTAGCAGTTAATAGGTACCCAAGTATTAGTAGACTTGTGGGAGACAATACATTACCAAGATATACTCAAGACAACTGTCGGTAAGCTCAGCAAGTGCCCTCCGCTCTTCTACATCAGCCTTACAATGCTCTGCAGCTGGGTTAACCCCGGCTCTTTTTTTTATACAACTGAAGACATTCCTCTCCTGAGTTATTCTTCGCCTGTCCCTACTTCCCCCCACCCCTTGTGGGTCTTACCTCCGAGTCTTCAGTTCACTTCAGCATGTACTCTTGTTTGGTTTAGATATTTGATAGGACCATTTTTGAATAGTTTGATAGATTTAAAGCCTATCTACTACACAAGAGTAATTTTATCTATCATCTCAAACTCCTCCTCATCTTCCACCGCTCTTCTCTGTATTGGACTGAAGAAGCCACTGGCGGGCGAAACGTTTCCTCAATAAAGATACCCAAATGTTGCACAAGTGTCTTATTCTTAGTTTGTATATACACTTAGAGATACTTTAATGATAAATATATTTCCATGTTTAAGAGATGTATCATCCCCAAGGGCCATATGTAGAAAAAGTGTATGGAACGCTTAGTGCAATATAAAAACTGGCGGAATAAACTGTGAGGAAACTGAACTACCAATGCTAAAAAGCGTCAGATGAAGTAGGATGTTAGGCTATGTGGGCTGCTACCAGCAACAGTCTGGTTGACCCGGTAATGCAGTGAAATCTAACCTCAGACTGGTCTTCCAGAGCTGAAGAACATTTTAATAAGAGGACAATAATTATACTTGGAACGCTATTAAAACGTGATAGTGCTATTTTTTTCCAGTCTGTGATGTTTCAGTGTTGCAGAGTGAGATGTTTCAGTGTGTTGCAGAGTGAGATGTTTCAGTGTGTTGCAGAGTGAGATGTTTCAGTGTGTTGCAGAGTGAGATGTTTCAGTGTGTTGCATAGTGAGATGTTTCAGTGTGTTGCAGAGTGAGATGTTTCAGTGTGTTGCAGAGTGAGATGTTTCAGTGTGTTGCAGAGTGAGATGTTTCAGTGTGTTGCAGAGTGAGATGTTTCAGTGTGTTGCAGAGTGAGATGTTTCAGTGTGTTGCAGAGTGAGATGTTTCAGTGTGTTGCAGAGTGAGATGTTTCAGTGTGTTGCAGAGTGAGATGTTTCAGTGTGTTGCAGAGTGAGATGTTTCAGTGTGTTGCAGAGTGAGATGTTTCAGTGTGTTGCAGAGTGAGATGTTTCAGTGTGTTGCAGAGTGAGATGTTTCAGTGTGTTGCAGAGTGAGATGTTTCAGTGTGTTGCAGAGTGAGATGTTTCAGTGTGTTGCAGAGTGAGATGTTTCAGTGTGTTGCAGAGTGAGATGTTTCAGTGTGTTGCAGAGTGAGATGTTTCAGTGTGTTGCAGAGTGAGATGTTTCAGTGTGTTGCAGAGTGAGATGTTTCAGTGTGTGTTGCAGAAATAAAGTTTGGAAATCTCTGGTATTATTTCTTCCAATCCTCTTTCAGTTTTCAGTGTACAAAATGAAATTATTTGCTTTCAGAGCCATCATGGCAATTACTAATTTTTTTTTATTTTTATCTTTTGTTTTTTTCCTTTAATAATTTTGTGTGCATATATACGTCCTTGTAAATGGTCCAAGTCAGACCATTTACTACTAAAAATAATAATGATAACATAATAATAATAACAATAATAATGATAATACTGCTACTACTAATAATATTGATAATATTTGGGTTGACCATTTACGTAACTCTGAGTTCTGAGATGTATTATAATAACTACTACTATATGATGCAGAGGAAGAACAACTAACTACTTCTCCGGCGGGTCATCATCTGACTAAGACCCGCGTCAGGAAACACATGTCCTGTTTCCTGACGAACCTTACCTTACCTAACTACTTCTCATTTTGAAGAGGACGTAGAGGTGTAGAAGGAAGTAAAGGATAGGGAGGAGGATGAAGTAGAAGAGCAAGAGGAGAAGAAAGAGCAGAAAGATTGATTTATTGATATAAATTGGTCGATCATCGAATAGCAAGATCACTGACGCTGAAGGGGGTGAAGGAGGAGGGGAGGAGTGTGGTGGGTCAAACATGACGAGAAAAGGATCATGGTTGAGTATAATAAATTAAAAGTATGGATATAATAAGTGAGGTGATAAAATGACCCATAAAAAGAGAGAGAGACCCGAGGTTTCCAAGGCAACAAGGGCGCCTCTGCCTGACCTAAACGGATTTGAATATTTTTATATGTGTGGCTTGTTGCTGTGGCTGTGAGGGCTGCTGTGTGTCTGTTATCTTTATTACTCGCATGTGTGGCTTGTTGCTGTGGCTGTGAGGATTGCTGTGTGTCTGTTATCTTTATTACTCGCATGTGTGGCTTGTTGCTGTGGCTGTGAGGATTGCTGTGTGTCTGTTATCTTTATTACTCTCATGTGTGGCTTGTTGCTGTGGCTGTGAGGATTGCTGTGTGTCTGTTATCTTTATTACTCTCATGTGTGGCTTGTTGCTGTGGCTGTGAGGATTGTTGTGTGTCTGTTATCTTTATTACTCGCATGTGTGGCTTGTTGCTGTGGCTGTGAGGGTTGCTGTGTGTCTGTTATCTTTATTACTCTCATGTGTGGCTTGTTGCTGTGGCTGTGAGGATTGCTGTGTGTCTGTTATCTTTATTACTCTCATGTGTGGCTTGTTGCTGTGGCTGTGAGGGTTGCTGTGTGTCTGTTATCTTTATTACTCTCATGTGTGGCTTGTTGCTGTGGCTGTGAGGGTTGCTGTGTGTCTGTTATCTTTATTACTCTCATGTGTGCGATGACATAATTGTGTCCTTTATTATTTATTTATGACGTTTTTGTAGTCTCTCAAGCACACACATGTACAGCGGGAAGAGTGACCCAGTAGCGGCCAGTGAAGAGGCGGGGCCAAGAGCTATGACTCGAGCCCTGCAACCACAATTAGGTGAGTACACACACTTCAGAAATCTAAATAGTCATCCACTACACCGCACACCGTGTACGTCAGGCCTATATTGGAGTATGAAGCACCGCTAGGGAACCCACACCTGGTCAAGCACATCAATAAGCTGGAGAAAGTGCAGAGGTTTGCAACAAGACTAGTCCCGGAGCTAAGAGGTATGTCCTGTGAGGACAGGTTAAGGGAACTCAGCCTGACGACATTAGACGAGACAAGAACTAAGAGCGATATAATATCAGCATACAAAATACTAAGAGTAATTGATAGTGTTGACAGGGACAGACTGCTCGAGAGGCGGGAAACAGGAACACGAGGGGGACAACCGGAAAACATATGAGTCACAGGGATGTTAGGAAGTATTTCTTCAGTCTTAGTCGGGAAATGGAACGACCTGGAGAATGGAGAGGTAGAGGCTAGGAGAGAGTGAATCCAATAGCGACTAGCTTAGAGGTGGGGCCAGGAGCTCCAACTCGACCCCTGCAACCACATAATGAGTACATATAAGTGAGTACATACACAGAGTCCAGTTTTGCTGTTATAAAGTATACCATGAAAGATAATTCAGAAGATAGTCAGGAGAGTGGTAGAGCACTTGGAGAGACGTGGTTTCACCAGACACAACCAGCAGGGGTTCAGAGATGACAAGTCTTATCTAAGTGCAGAAGTAACGAGGGTAGTTCCATAGCTAAGAGATACGGGCTACGAGGAAGCGCTGAAGGAATTGAATCTAACGAGCCCTGGAGGACAAAAGGACCAGGTAAGACGTGACAACAGTATACAAAACACTCAGAGTAATTGATAGGGCAGAGAGGGACAGGGGCTGAGAAACGAGAAACAGGTACTCGGGGGTACAGCTGGAAGATAAAAGACATAGATGAATCACAGGAATGTCAGGAAGTATTTCTTCAGCCTCAGAGGCGGTCGGGAAGTGGAATAATAATGTAGATGAAGAATTGGTGAAGACAGATTCCACACACACATAAAGAAACATTAATAAAAGGTGAGAGAGAGTAGAATAACAGGTCAGATAACAGGTTGTGAGATCAACTATATATATGATAGCTAGGCTGGGGTCAGCTCAGAAGCACCGCTGGTAGCAGCAGCCACACCAAAAAACACTGGAAAATGAAAGCAGAAAGCGGGGGTGAAAAAAAACGCTTTCAAAACAACATACCATATCCGAGACTATTTTTTATTTCTCGTTGTATTTTATCACAGCACTCTAATGCTGAACAAAAAAAAATAGTTTTAAAATTGACATGAACGCAGGAAATAAATTAAACAGGGGTACAAAAATTTAGTCCCTTTCTAAAAGCACCTCTCAAAATAGAATAATATTTTCCAGCAGAAAATAAAATCTAACATCACTCCGCCTTCAAAAGCGTATATATATATATATATATATATATATATATATATATATATATATATATATATATATATATATATATATATATATATATATATATATATATATGTGTGTGTGTGTGTGTAAACTATATGTTTGGTATTATATTTACTTCAGGTCCTTTTTACAACCTATTATTTGCAGCTTCTCTCCTCCCTTCTCTCCTTCAGCGCTGTACTCTGTGCCCGGTCTGCCCTCTCCCAAAACTCATGATCTTGCATTTGCTACGGTTGAACTCGAGCAGTCACTTGTTTCACTACATCTACAGTGTGTTGAAGTCTCTCTGGAGTTTATCACTCTCTTCTCCTGTTCATATTCTTCTCATTAGTTTTACATCGTCAGCAAACAGTGACACATAGGTCTCAATTCCCTCTGGCAGATCATTTACCTATATTAGGAACAGTAGTGGTCCTAACACTGGTCATTGTGGGACCCCACTAGTTACTCTCTCCCATTCTGATGTAATATACTGAACACATCGACATGAACTGAACACTTCGACTCCAGACTGAGGGACTGATTACCTCAAACTCCTCCTCATCTTCCACCGTTCTTCTCTATATCAGATTGAGGAAACCACTGACTGGCAAAACGTTTCCTCAGTAAAGATTTCCAAATCTTGCACAAGCGTCTCATTCTTTATTCTGATACCTCATACCTTACTGTTACTCTCTCCCTTCTGTCATTTAGATACTTGTTGACCCATTGCAACTCTGCTTGTTCTTTTAATTTCTGGACTAATCTCTGGTGTGATACTGTACCAAATGCTTTATTTGAACAGTACAAGATAATGTAATCCACCCGATCATATCTTTCTTGTTTTATTACTGTGACTCGCATAGTTTCAGCAAATTTGCAAGTCAGGATTTTTCATCCTTAAATACATACAGTTTTTTCCGTAAAGAATATTCCCCTTTCCAAGTGTCTTATTATTCTTTTCCTTACTATCTTCTCCAGAACCTTTGATAATATGTAGTTATAGATACTAGCCTGTAATTAAGGGCCTCTTGTCTATCCCCTTTTTTATGTACAGGAACGACATTTCCATTTTCCATTTTTCTGGCAGATGTCCGGATTGGAGAGCCTGGCTGAATACGTTTGATATTTACATAGTTGTTTTGCCTCTTCTCTCATTCCCCATGAAGTCATGTTATCTGGTCTCATTGTTTATGCTACATCCAGCTTTTCTGTGAATCCCCTCAATTCGTCTTTTGTGGAGCTGATGGTCTCCAGTACCTGTTAGTCTGTTCTGTGGGTAGTGCCTTCCCGTCTCCACTTACCTCTGTGTACTCACCTATATGTGATTGCAGGGGTCGAATCACAGCTCCTGGTGTGTGAGAGAGGGGACAGGTAAGAAGGCAGGAAGGTAGGCAGACATAACAAAGGATATAACTTAACCTTGAGTTGCGATTTTAATAACTTTTGGTAATGTGTCCATTAGTCGAGTTCAAAGCTTTGACACATGACAGGGAGGGGGAGGGAGAGGGTAGAGGAGGGGGCATTGAGGAAGGGAGGGGGACTAGAAAATTAAGGCATGAAAAATTAATGTGTGGATAATTAAAGTGTGTGAGGGGTCAATATCCTATTTTCTGTGTGCAAAGCAGATTATTATTATTATTATTATTATTATTATTATTATTATTATTATTATTATTATTATTATTGCTATCATTATTATTACTGCTATCATTATTACTATTGTTATCATTATTATTATTGTTGTCATTTATTATTATTATTATTATTATTATGGGGACGCACTAAACCCGTAGGGGTAATACAGCACCTGACGGATGAGACGCGGTCAGGTTTGACTCAGTGAGAGTGACGGTAGATCCAGTTTCTTGGATCAAGAGCCCTTCACCAGCATCGCCCCTTCGAGACCTTAACGCGGAAAAAAAAATAATTCTTCTGATGTTATTAACAAAATTATTTTTTTAGCCCTCAACTGATAGAATAATTTTCTTGCATTTATTCCTGGTGGTCTTCGGCCTTTTCATATATATATATATATATATATATATATATATATATATATATATATATATATATATATATATATATATATTTTACATAAAATTCTTTGCGTATCAGGATAGTAAGAACATTAAACTATAGCTGGAGTTTAAAATACCTAGACTTATGTTTTGGAAAAAAAATCGTAACTGAAAACACTGTCAGACCTCAAATATATTGCCCAGGGAACTGCCATTTTTTTAATAATTATTTTTGGCATGTATAAATACCAAAAGCCATATTAGTATTAAGGGTTTTTAAAACGAGATTTACTTCTGAAGATCTTGGTTATAATTGTTCGTCAGGAGACAAGTTGTCTCCTGACGCGGGTCTTAATTATATATAGATGAGAGGTTAGGTTAGGTAAGGTTCGTCAGGAAACAGGACAAGTGTTTCCTGACGCGGGTCTTAGATGATGACCCACAGCTGGAGCTTTGGTCATCTGACCTAGGCCTTCCATTGGCTTACCCCCTCCACCCCTTTAAAAATTATGGTTATGATTATACCCATTTTTGCTATAACACGTGAGAGCTTATAGAGGCATAATTTATATAATATAAATTTCTTAAAAAAATTCAAAACTTATATTAAAAAATGCAATTTGATACCTGTGATAGTTTATATAGATTATCTAAATTTGATATTTCTCTTGGCATTATTATTATTATTATTACTATTATGATACAAGCGTTGATGTACTGATCACATCAGCTTTACCTCACCACTACTTTTGCTGTCTCAATATTTATTCTCCTCTTTATCTGACTGAAGAAGCCTACCGTCCAGGCTAAACATTTCAACAATAAAAATACCCAACTGTTGCACCTGTGTCTTACTCATCTAAACGTCTGTACTGTATACCATTTCATAATTATATATAATAGGATGCAATCCAATTCAACCTTCAAGGAATGACAATCATTCATAGACTGGTTTGCTATAACAATGATCTTCAATTTTCGTTTTTAGTTTTCGCGTGATGGAGAAACATTCGTAATTAGAGGAATCAATTTTGGCATACTTTAGTTACGAATTTGTTCCGCAAATTAGTTTCTATACAATAATTATCATCTATGTGGGTAGCTTACAACAAAACCACTACTGTTTGCCTGTTGCCATCTTGCTATGCTATATGTATCAGACTTTCCATCTGTCAGTTGCAAAAGAGATATAGATGACTGGTAATTGCAATAACGAGGCTCATTTTTTTATTTACAAATTGGTGTTAAGTGAGAGGAAACTCGGAAGCCTCTCCTGGGTAGAGGCAAGGCTGATCGAAACGCATCAGAGTTTACATTCACGGGGACAAATCGGAATGGGGATCTGCTACGAGTGGCGTGCCCCAGGGATCAGTGTAAGGGACCCTTGTTGTTCACAATCTACATAACGACAGATGACACTAAAATAAGCAGTCAATTATTATTATTATTATAGTCATAACAAAGGGATAAACCCATAAGGGTCATACAGCGCTCATAGGCTGTCAAATAATTTCTGATACGGACACTAGAAGGCTACAGGATGACCTGGATAGACTGATGTTGTGGTCGGAGAAGTGGCAGTTGCAGTTCACTGGAGACAAGTATTTGGTTCTAATCCTAAGAAAATTAAATAATTACGGCGCTTATAAACTAAACAATATAGATCTTAGTCAAAGTGAATGCGAAAAAGATATGGTCCTGGTTAGCAAAAATTTAAAGCCAACGCAACAGTGCATTATTCGCAATACAGCTAACAGAATTATTGGATTCATATCAAGAAGTTTAATAATATAAGTACTAAGTTTGTACTTGAATTTTATATATCATTGGTTGGACTTCATTTACATTATACTGCTCATTTCTAGTCTTCATATTACAGGATGGACATAAATGCGCTCAGAAATATAGAGAGAAGAATGAAGCTGATTCCATGTATTGGAAAACCTTCCTACGAAAATAGGCTGAAGGCATTGAACTTGCTCGTTTTGGAAAAGTGTAGAATTAGGGGAAATATGAGGGAAGTGAACAACCAGAAAACAGTGTTTGAAAATATCTAACCAAGACAGGACTAGCAGCAGTGGACTCAAGTTGGAGAAACTTAGATTTAGGAAGGATAGTGGGAAGTACATGTGTGGCAATAGAGTTGTAGATACGTAGAACAAACTCCTAGTTAGCGTCAATGAGACAAGTTTGGATAGTTTTAAATGTAGGTTGGGTAGGTACATGAGTGTGGGTGGATGTGAACTGGATCTGCCTAGTATGGACCAGTAGGCCTGCTGTTGTGTTAATTTGTTATTATGTCCCTGGTGATACTGTTGATACTGGCTCAGGAGCACCGTCCCTGGTGATGCTGTGTTGATACTGGCCCAGAAGCACTGTCCCTGGTGATGCTGTTGATACTGGCTCAGGAGCACCGTTCCTGGTGATGCTGTATTGATACTGGCTCAGGAGCACCGTCCCTGGTGATGCTGTATTGATACTGGCTCAGGAGCACCGTCCTTGGCGATGCTGTATTGATACTGGCTCAGGAGCACCGTCCTTGGTGATAATGTATTGATACTGGCTCAGGGGCACCGTCCATAGGGATGCTGTGTTGATACTGGCTCAGGAGCACCGTCCCTGGTGATGCTGTTTTGATACTGGCTCAGGAGCACCGTCCCTAGGGATGCTGTGTTGATACTGGCTCAGGAGCACCGTCCCTGGTGATGCTGTATTGATACTGGCTCAGGAGCACCGTCCCTAGGGATGCTGTGTTGATACTGGCTCAGGAGCACCGTCCCTGGTGATGCTGTATTGATACTGGTTCAGGAGCACCGTCTTTGGTGATGTTGTATTGATACTGGCTCAGGAGCACCGTCCCTAGGGATGCTGTGTTGATACTGGCTCAGGAGCACCGTCCCTGGTGATGTTGTATTGATACTGGTTCAGGAGCACCGTCTTTGGTGATGCTGTATTGATACTGGCTCAGGAGCACCGTTCCTGGTGATGTTGTATTGATACTGGCTCAGGAGCACCGTCCCTAGGGATGCTGTGTTGATACTGGCTCAGGAGCACCGTCTTTGGTGATGCTGTATTGATACTGGCTCAGGAGCACCGTTCCTGGTGATGTTGTATTGATACTGGCTCAGGAGCACCGTCCCTAGGGATGCTGTGTTGATACTGGCTCAGGAGCACCGTCCCTGGTGATGCTGTATTGATACTGGCTCAGCAGCATTGTCTTTGGTGATGCTGTATTGATACTGGCTCAGGAGCACCGTCCCTGGTGATGCTGTGTTGATACTGGCTCAGGAGCACCGTCTTTGGTGATGCTGTGTTGATACTGGCTCAGGAGCACCGTCTTTGGTGATGCTGTATTGATACTGGCTCAGGAGCACCGTCCCTAGGGATGCTGTGTTGATACTGGCTCAGGAGCACCGTCCCTTGTGGTGCTGTGTTGATACTGGCTCAGGAGCACCGTCCCTGATGATGCTGTGTTGATACTGACTCAGGAGTACCGTCCCTGGTGATGCTGTGTTGATACTGGCTCAGGAGCACCGTCCCTGGTGATGCTGTGTTGATACTGGCTCAGGAGCACCGTCCCTGGTGATGCTGTGTTGATACTGGCTCAGCTGGACGCCCGTTTTCTGTGAGTAACTTCAGGGGAAACTCCTGCGCCGGCGCTACACACGCCAAAAATCAATGAAACACCATCAGATGTAAACTGAAATGCTTTGTTGTTCTCTGCCAATTCCAATGCTTGTAGACGGCTAGGATGTGAATTTGGAAGGTGATGATGACTTAAACACGACCTCTCTTCCTGTGAGATGATCGTACTTGGATGTGGAGAAGCAAATAAAAAAACTTTTCAGTTCATAATGTTGTGTTCTTAGCACGTGGCTCGGTGAGAGTTTATTGTTTTGTGTTTTGGTGTCATCGCGGTTGCGGGTGAGTGGGTGTAGGATGAGAGAGGCTTACCATATCCGCACGTGCCCACTTGACTCTTTTATGAAATAAAACTGGAGAAAAGTCAGTGTTTATGCGGTCAACAGTTAATCTGGAGAGTGGCATCAGAGGCGCCAGAAGGCCTGGAAACAATTCTCACAATTTGTTTTAGCCTTGGTATTAAAACTCATATTGTTATCTCGTTCACATTTTTCTCTAGCGGATATTCGCCATGTCAGCGACTTCTCAAAACATTCCGTCTTTGATTAAATCCGTGTAAGCTATTCCAGTCTCGCTGGAAAACACTAGCTGGCATCAGCTTCCAGGCTTCAGCAGCTCAGCTGTTCGACCTCGAAAACATAGAGCACCGTTCAGTGTCTGTACGGATGTGGGAGTGGGTGGTTGTGCGTTGTTGTGTGTCATATAGATCTTTTGTGGTGCCCTTTACGTGTGTGGTGTTAAAGTGAGAACTCTTGTAATCCTTTTTAAACAATTTTTGAGGCATTGGAGTAGCAAACTGCGTTCTACTGTCGGTGTAGAACGCGTTAATCTCGACAAAAAAGTGGATTTTTGCCGTCACGGGGCAGTTCGTTGGCATTGGGTTCTATTTTGGCCGTAGTAGTCCAAGGGGCGTTGTTGTGGTTCCAGCGGTGAGGAGGACCAGAGTACCTGTGCTCCGTCCTTACTGCCTCGCCTCACGCTGCTCCACCACCTTCTTCACCGTTAACGATGCGCACTAGGGCATAGAAGAACAAGTATGGTAGGCCGCCCGAAGCCTCGCCTCCAGGATGAGGTCCCACCAGTGAACGTGGAGGGCGAGGTGGAGTCTAGGGTTTATTTCCTTGAGGGAGACCGATGTGTGACCCCCACTGTTGGGGACCTGGGCCCCTAGGGTTCCCCGTGCGGCCCACCTCCATAACCCACACCTACGCCAAACACGGCCACCAACAGAAAAGTGACCAGAAGGTACATCACCAGAAGAGGTACCAACACCAGCAGAAGGGGCAGCAGGAGGGCCGGGTATTGTGCCTAGCGTGTACCCAAGGCCAACTACCCGATACCTGCTTCCCTTGCGCCCTAAGAGAATTCCCATGCCAGGCAGGCTGTGGTGCCCCTGGCGGGGGTGATGAGTGGGGTGAGAGTGGGTGGAGGGGGGCGTCAGCGTGGTGTGGGTGGGGTCCGGACAAGGGCCTTTCCTTCCCCCTCCTGCTCCTGACCTCAGTACTCCTGCTCGCTGTCAACCTCCAGCCTACTTCTGCAGGTGAGTCCTCGCCACATAACAGCTTTTCGCATTTATTTCTTCTGTTGGCACTCTCCGTTCATTCTTTTGCAACCCCCACTCCACTACTCTTGCAACTGTTTCTTCTGTTGCCACTTACGTTCATCCTGTTGTTATTTCGTTCTGTCTGTTGTCACTCCGTTTTTTCTCTTGCTGCTTTCAGTGGGCGCGTTTGTCTCCTGTTCTTGTATATTTATCAGCTGCTAGCACCTTAAACGACTCTTAGTTATTATAATAACTAATGAGTAGTACTACCACTAATAATAATGTGAACTTAATATTTTACTCAGGAAAGCGCTAAACCCTTATGGGCCATACAGTTCCTGGGGAATGGTAGGGGAAACAGGCGAACCGAGGAAGAGGAGGATCCCTATAATTCCTTGGATCAGAACTTCACCAGTTTCAAAGTACCCCTCCCCCTCTTATCCCTCAAGAGATATACCAATCATAATATTATATAAGCATTAACGAGAATTTATTGATACACCTGGCAAGAAAATTAGCAGTAACTAATTACGGTATTCGAGATTATTAGTTACTCTTGTACCTACGGTAATATGCTCTCCAGTAACTAATATCCGTATCTTACCTAATGCATACAGTACCCTCGACTGCCTAATATTTACATAAGAGTACCTGTTACTTACCCTAGAGTACCTAATGTCTTACCCTCGAGTACGTGACAGTTCATCTCTCTCTCTAAGTCAGTAACAAAATAGAATGGTTCTGTGAGTGTGGAGAGTGAGACTTGCTTAGGAGTGTGGGAGTGGGTGTGGGTGAGGGTCATGTTGGGGCTCAGCTGGGTAACTTACAACACACACACATAAACAGTAGCGACCAGCGAAGAGGCGGGGCCAGGAGCTGACTCCACCCCTGCAACTACATATAGGTGACTACACGCATGCACGTTCACTCGCAGTGGTGGAACAGTTGAATCGGTTTAAATAGTCTGTAAATACTACAATTATCAGAAATTAAAAAAAGGAGGTAGATATACAATGTGTTTCGTATTCCAGTAAAATCACAGCTTGCATCGTTTAAGCTTGGATAAGGTAGATTTAGTGCAGGCACAGGCCTACCCTAACTTAAATTTGAACTTACACCTAGTTAAGACTAGGTATTGGTGTTGTATTAGGCCTACTTTAACCTAATTTTCAGTCTTTAGCTAGATTTAGTTAGTGTGGACACGGAGCCTACTTAATTTAGCCTAATCGAAATTAAAATTTATACTCCAAATGTTACTTGGCTATGAAACTAATGTAAGAGTAGTACTTCTGGCTGTCGTAGCTGTTAACAGTTGATTTGATGAACGTTGTATAAGTAATATAGTAGTATGAGGACAGGCTGGCTCGCAGTCTCATTCCTTAATCTCTCATTCTTCCTCCTCTACATACCATTTCATCCTTGTCTCATTCCTCGCTTTGTCTCCCTCTTTATTTTCGTCCTGTCTAATTCTTCCTCTTTGTATCTCATTCTTCCTCCATTTCTCATTTCTCTCACTTTCTGTTTGTCTCATTTTCTCTCATTTTTCTCCGTCTTACTGTTTCACGTCTTCCACGTGTCAGTTTCTCACTTAATGTCTCACTTATGTCTCACTTATGTCTCGCTTCCTCCCTGTCACTCACATACTCACCGTCTTTGCCTGAAATTTGTAAGATTTACCTGCCATCTTACGTGTTCGTGAGACAAAAAGAAAAAAAATCATTCCTGCCAGAGTGCAAAACATTTAACAAGTTTCACACTCATTCAACTGGACGGTAGTTAGCACTAGTTCCATCACTTCCTTCTTTCCTTCTCTCCCTCTCACCCCTCCTTTCCCCTCCCTCCTCCTCACACAGGACAAGAGGCTAATGAAAGAGATTAAATATGTCTGGACCCACAAAACAAAGAAGTGCAATTAGTCCAGCAAATTGTCATGTTTCGTATTTGTATATATTAAGGTCTTCCCTCTCCCCATCCCCCATCCTTTATCAGTAGCTATAATATAGCTATAATATAGCTATAATATAGCTGGTACATGATATACTACACAAGTATAATACATAGGAGGATCAGTACACTACTGACTCCTTTTTTCCTGCATAACGTTCTTTTCTTCCCCAATCTCCCATCCTTCTCTTGCATAACGTTCTTCCCTCCCCATCTCCCATCCTTCTCTTGCATAACGTTCTTCCCTCCCCATCTCCCATCATTCTCTTGTATAACGTTCTCCCATCCCCATCTCCCATCCTTCTTTTGTATAACGTTCTTTCCTCCCCATCTCCCATCCTTCTCTTGCATAATGTTCTTCCCTTCCCATCTCCCATCCTTCTCTTGTGTAACGTTCTTCCCTCCCCATCTCCCATCCTTCTCTTGTGTAACGTTCTTCCCTCCCCATCTCCCATCCTTCTCTTGTGTAACGTTCTTCCCTCCCCATCTCCCATCCTTCTCTTGCATAACGTTCTTCCCTCCCCATCTCCCATCCTTCTCTTGTATAACGTTCTTCCCTCCCCATCTCCCATCCTTCTCTTGCGTAACGTTCTTCCCTCCCCATCTCCCATCCTTCTCTTGTATAACGTTCTTCCCTCCCCATCTCCCATCCTTCTCTTGTATAACGTTCTTCCCTCCCCATATCCCATCCTTCTCTTGTATAACGTTCTTCCCTCCCCATCTCCCATCCTTCTCTTGTATAACGTTCTTCCCTCCCCATCTCCCATCCTTCTCATGTGTAATTACGTTCTTCCCTCCAACATCCACCCTTCTCTACGCCACTACCCATCTATCGAAGTTAATTAAAAAATAATAATCTATTGCCACTCGTCCCTATCTTCCATCCTGATTTTCTCTCACTATTTTGTCTCCATCCCACCACCAAAACACTTTCATCACCTCCATCCTTACCTACCACCATTATCACTCCCTCCATCCCACACCACCCTCCATCCAACATCTCCCTCCATCCCACACCACCTTCCATCCCACATCTCCCTCCATCCCACATCTCCCTCCATCCCGCATCTCAGTCCATCCCGCACCTCTCCATCCCGCACCTCCCTCCATCCCGCACCTCCCTTCATCCCGTACCTCCCTCAATCTCACACCTCCCTCCATCCCACACCACCCTCCATCCCACACCTCCCTTCATCCCACACCTCCCTCCATCCCACACCTCCCTCCATCCCACACCTCCCTCCATCCCACACTTCAGCTCGCAGCGTATTTTGACTTATGCAGATATACCTTTGTTTATATTATGGCTCCCTCCCCTTCCTTCCTTCTCCCTCCTTCATTCTTCCTCCCTTCCTTCCTTCCTTTCTCCTCCCTCCTTCATTCTTCCTCCCTTCCTTCCTTCCTTTCTCCTCCCTCCTTCATTCTTCCTCCCTTCCTTCCTTCCTCCAACACAGTATCGCCCAATATCCACTTTATTTTATAAACAATATTCCATCCCACTATATTCCTACCAGCTCCGTTCCTTTCTTTCAACTCATTCCTGCCCATTTTCCCTTTCTCGCTCATTTTTCCAACTCATTCCCGCCAATTTTACCAACTCATTCCCGCCAAATTTTCCCAGTCATTCCGCCAATTTTTCTCACGCATTCCCGCCAAATTTTCCCATCCATTCCCGCCATTTTTTCCACTCATTCCTGCCATTTTCCCCACACATTCCCGCCCATTATCATTCATTACCACCCATTCCAGCCCCCATGAATGGTAGTATAATTTAATCCGCGGAAATATCCTCGTGTTTATTTATATGATGCCGTGTCCATCCTCTCCCACTGCATAAACCCCAGCACAATGTGTCTCTTAATGTAGTGGTCTGGTGTGTCATCACGTCTGACAGTAGTGGTCTGGTGTGTCATTACGCCTGACAGTAGTGGTCTGGTGTGTCATCACGTCTGACAGTAGTGGTCTGGTGTATGTCATCACGTCTGACAGTAGTGGTCTGGTGTGTCATCACGCCTGACAATAGTGGTCTGGTGTGTCATCACGCCTGACAGTAGTGGTCTGGTGTGTCATCACGTCTGGCATTAGTGGTCTGGTGTATGTCATCACGTCTGACAGTAGTGGTCTGGTGTGTCATCACGTCTGACAGTAGTGGTATGGTGTAAGTCATCACGTCTGACAGTAGTATGTCATGTCTGATAGTAGTGGTCTGGTGTATGTTATGTCTGACAGTAGTGGTCTGGTGTATGTTATGTCTGACAGTAGTGGTCTGGTGTATGTTATGTCTGACAGTAGTGGTCTGGTGTATGTTATGTCTGACAGTAGTGGTCTGGTGTATGTTATGTCTGACAGTAGTGGTCTGGTGTATGTAATGTCTGACAGTAGTGGTCTGGAGTATGTTATGTCTGACAGTAGTGGTCTGGTGTATGTTATGTCTGACAGTAGTGGTCTGGAGTATGTTATGTCTGACAGTAGTGGTCTGTAGTATGTTATGTCTTACAGTAGTGGTCTGGAGTATGTTATGTCTGACAGTAATGGTCTGGAGTATGTCTGACAGTAGTGGTCTGGTGTATGTTATGTCTGACAGTAGTGGTCTGGAGTATGTTATGTCTGACAGTAGTGGTCTGGTGTATGTTATGTCTGACAGTAGTGGTCTGGTGTATGTTATGTCTGACAGAAGTGGCCTGGAGTATGTTATGTCTGACAGTAGTGGTCTGGTGTATGTTATGTCTGACAGTAGTGGTCTGGTGTATGTTATGTCTGACAGTAGTGGTCTGGAGTATGTTATGTCTGACAGTAGTGGTCTGGTGTATGTTATGTCTGACAGTAGTGGTCTGGTGTATGTTATGTCTGACAGTAGTGGTCTGGTGTATGTTATGTCTGACAGTAGTGGTCTGGTGTATGTTATGTCTGACAGTAGTGGTCTGGTGTATATTATGTCTGACAGTAGTGGTCTGGTGTATGTTATGTCTGACATTAGTGGTCTGGTGTATGTTATGTCTGACAGTGGTGGTCTGGAGTATGTTATGTCTGACAGTAGTGGTCTGGAGTATATGTCTGACAGTAGTGGTCTGGAGTATGTTATGTCTGACTAGTTGTCTGGTGTATGTTATGTCTGACAGTGGTGGTCTGGAGTATGTTATGTCTGACAGTAGTGGTCTGGTGTATGTTATGTCTGACATTGTGGTCTGGTGTATTTTATGGCTGACTAGTGGTCTGGTGTATGTTATGTCTGAGAGTAGTGGTCTGGTGTATGTTGTCTGACAGCAGTGGTCTGGTATACCTGGAGTATGCCTGGAGAGGGTTCCGCGGGTCAACGCCCCCTGGTCACAGACCGGGCCTCATGGTGGATCAGGACAGTATTGATGTGGTATATGTCATGTCTGACAAGAGTGGTCTGGTGCCTGTCATCACGTCTGTCACACGACACAGAGTGGTCTATCACACGACAGAGTGGTCTTACAGGTCAGCCCGTGTAGTGAGTGTACAGACAGGTACTAATCAGGATTATCACCACACACACACTCACTACCATTCATGGACTTACCTGTGTGTGTCACCACCACCTGCAGGGTGGTAAGGGATTACCAACCTGTGTCCAGTATTACTCCCGCAGTCTGGCCTTGACACCAAGGGTTCTTGGCTCGAAAGCTTCCATAATCCAGCCTTTCACTTTCCTGCCGATGAGTTAACTTTAGTAAGTTTATTTAGGCACAGATATACATTAGTACAATTGTCATACATTGTTTCAATTACCTAGGATAACCCAAAGAATGTCAACGTGACTTATTTCCATTGATTGCCCTGTATGTATATAATATGCACAGTGGTCATTAAGTTTCTTTAGGCACAGATACAGATTACTACAGTTATCATACATAGTGTAACCCAAAGAAAGTCAAAGGGACTTATTTCCATTGGGGTCCTTGACTTTAGTGTTCTCTCAGCGATGTTATCTGTCAATATTTTGCTTAGGTACTTTTCCTCTTTCTTTCATGTTTATGAGGCTGTGGGCTAAGGATTTTATACCACTTTAATTTTCATTCAGTCTATATCTTCCACCTCTCTCCCCCCTCCCCCCATCCTGCCCACGCACACCCTCCCTACAGCTACCCCTCCATCCTCCTCCACGAACCTTTTACCTCCCACACCCACACTCTCCCTCAATTTCACCATCTAGTTTCTCCCTCTGTCCACATTCACCTCCCTTGACACTCCCACCCCATTATTCACTCTGCCTTCCTTTTTTCAACCTCTCCGTTACATTACCACCCTCCCTCCAACTCTCCCACCGAGGCAGGGTGACTTAAATTTAGTAATTTATACAGGAGAAATATATATATATATATATATATATATATATATATATATATATATATATATATATATATATATATATATATATATATATATATATATATATATATATATATATATATCGTTCAATCATACATAAGAGGGAACTTGATACGTTCCTCAAGTCAGTTCCTGATCAGCCAGTCTATGGTTCGTACGTCGGACTGCGTGTGGCCAGCAGCGACAGCCTGGTTGATCAGGCCCTGATCTACCTGGTTCACCATACCTACCCACCTCTTTCCTGCACCAACTGTCACTTTCCTCCACACCTCACAGTGTCGTGCAAGTTTTAGTGACAGATTCTTGGTTTTCTCCACTAAACGCTTCATTAATTACCGCCAACTCAAGGAAAAAAATGTGGGTAGGTTGTTCACTGTGAGGAATGTAGGAGGGGGAGTGAGAGGGAAGAGGTGAAAACTATATTGAACGTGTTCTCACAATGGATAAACATCAAATAAATCAACTTGTAACTGAAATGTTCCATTGATGGCCCCAGCTTCACATAACAGCTTACATGTATATTCATATAAGATAGCTATTCACCTCTACCATAAGAGTAGTGCTAGAGCCAGACTCTAAAATGAGCCGGGATAAGATAACAGCTCTTAGCCTGTAATTAAACTTGTCCTCAGGGGAGTGATTCAGAACGTTGCATTTTTAACGTATACCAGTCTTTCTGAACCCAGTGTCCGTCCGACCTTCACACGGCTTTAGATTTGGACGATCGCTAATGTTCGTATTTTAACGTTTTTAGATGTTAACGTAGTTTTTATTGCTTTCTATAAATATATATCGTAACCATGAGGGTGGGGCAAAGTATCGGTATCGATATATTTTTTTGGTATCGTCTCATCACTAATCGTGACCATGAGGCTGGGCTAAATAAATATAGGAAGTATGAAACTAAACCTTATGTAGCCTAAATGTAATAGAGTCCCTAGTTTAATATCATACTTGTGTATGTATTTCAGTTTACGTCATACATGGCAATTATCTATCCAACTTTGTCAGTTTCACCTTAACTTTATAGAAACTTTTTTAAAAAAAATCATCACCCAATAGGCTATACAAAATTCTGCCCATTTCGCATTTCCGCTTTGGTAGGCTTGCAGAATGTGCCATATATTTGTGGTGAGCTTGTGCACTGAGCCAGGTGCTCCCTGACGCTGCTCCTCTCAGAGGATAACCAAAGATCATAAAGTGTTGGTAAAGTGATCGTCAGTAGAACCAGTAAAGCTTTGTGTGTATGGGTGGGTGTGTTTGTACCTATATTTGGTTGCAGGGGACGAATCTTGGTTCTTGGCCTCACGTGTGTCTGCTTGGCTACCTAACTTGCTCACTGTTAAATTTCTCACTTAGAGAGAGTATCTACGCCGCAAGTATTTCCATTATTTTCCAACTATTCAATGTCTCATTTCGCATAAATATAATAGAGTTTCGTGACTCACATCACCATCAGTTTAAAAATAGTATAAGGATTATTGGGGAAAAAAATGTAAAAAAAAAAACGAATTACCTAGAGGTGTTATCTTTTGTAACTGCAAGTGGAGAGTGAAGAGAGTTGGCACTTGAAACAAGAGGTAAATAGATTTAAGGAACTATTCTCGTGCTACAATAACTTTTTTTTTATTAACGCTGGCCGTTTCCCACCGAAGTAGGGTGACCCGAAAAAGAAGAAACACTTTCATCATCATTCACTCCGTCACTGTCTTGCCAGAGGCGTGCCGACACCTACAATTCAAAAACTGCAACATATCAACACCATTCCTTCAGAGTATGGAAACTGTACTTTCCACCTCCAGGACTCAAATCCGGCTAACCGGTTTCCCTGAATCCCTTCATAAATGTTACTTTGCTCACACTCCAACAGCACGTCAAGTCATAAAAACCATTTGCCTCCACTCGCTCCTATCTAACACTCTCACGCACGCTTGCGTGAGAGTGTTAAATAGGAGCACCAACGATTCCAAAACTACCAAATAAGAAAACAATTTAACTTTTAAAAATGAAGGGAAGGAAACCTACAGCTGATAAAAAATATGCACTTTACTGATCTTAAAAAGTTTGTATTCAACTCTTATTTTTTTAATTAATGTGTCGACTATGTAATTGTAGTTTATGATAGGCTGTTGCCTTCGGTAAAATAATTGAACACAATAATGATGTTACTGTCCCTCCTCTGATTCCAGAGAATGAGAGGCGTGTTAGAGAGACAGGATTTCTACGAAGTAAAGCTTCTGTGCTCACTGTCTTGATTATCAAGTCCCTCTCACGGGTTTGACATAACCCTCACAACGCCTATATTCATACATTATGTACATTGATCATTAAAGACGTTCTTTCTGTGTGTGTATATAAGCACAAACACACACACACCAAGGGTACTAAATATTGTGTTGCGAGGCTTTACAAAATAATACTACACAGGCAGTAGAATTCAGTTAGAAAGCCATTTGCTCTACGTTATGCCCAAAAATATTACAGCTTGGAATACTCCACTAAGAAATCTCTACTACGAACATAGGATATTACAGCGCACGAGAAAATACATGGTTGGGGATATTCAGAATACTAGAGGAGGAGCTTACTGAGAATATAAACCGCCTGGAAATATACAGTTCAGAAAATATAGAACGCTCCTAGACGCTAGTTGGAAACGCCATGTATTTTGTATGAGTTATTAGCGAATGTCGTATATATATATATATATATATATATATATATATATATATATATATATATATATATATATATATAAAGGATATACATAGAAAAACCACAGTTTAACAATGAACCAGTAAGACCAAGTCAATAATAATTTTAATAACAGGTTTAATGTTAAAGTTGTAAAGAGTCAAACTCCAGGATCAACTCCAGTGAAGTTGGTTGTTACACATTCACAGTCAAGTCAGTGACGGGTGAGTCGTATCATATTCCAGCTGACGAGGTCATGTGATGTGGCGTAATGATCATTCTTTTATGGCTTTCTTAAACTGTGGTCTTTCTATCATTTATTTTCACGGTAATGTGAAATTATCATGATATATATATATATATATATATATATATATATATATATATATATATATATATATATATATATATATATATATATATATACAGGCAGTTTTGATGATGAAAATGTTATTTAGTAAATACGTTTGAGGTAATCATAATCTTGCACTAGGCTGCTAGGAGCTACTAGCAACCTGTCACCCTCAATAGATTTCAGATATCATCGAGTTTCCGCTAAATTGTTTTGGAGCGAAAACGTGAGACTGCAGCCAGAAAATGACTAACTGCGAATCAACATATACCGTTATCTTGATCTTAATAGAATATGATAAATACTTCACGGAAAATGCCCGGACTGGTTTCTGTTTTCATTGTGGTCACCTGGCAGGTAATAGATATTTTTTTTTTTGCGAATGTGAAGAATGACCATGAGTGTGAAGGGAAGTGTGTAAAGTTTCTCTGAATAATAATAATAATTATTATTACTGGCGTTATTATATAATTATAATGTATTAAGGGAAGTGTGTAAAGTTTCTCTGAATAATAATAATAATTATTATTATTACTGGCGTTATTATATAATTATAATGTATTAATTATAGTAAAACAATAATATAATTATAATGTAATAATCATTATATAAGTATGTAATAATAATAATAGCAGTATTATTATTAGTAGTAGTAGCAGTAGTACTGTATTACTGTTATTATTATTACATTATAATTATTATTATTTTGGTATTATTAATATATTATAATTATATAATAACAACAGTAAAAATAATAATAAATATGATTATTATTCAGAGAAACGTTACACATTTTCCTTCACATTCACGTTCATAATAATAATAATAATAATTATATAATTATAATGTATAAATAATAATAACACTAATACTACCGCTAATACTACTAGTCAGCATGAAGAAGGTTAATATAGAGAGGCTTTGTGGACCTTCCCAGGAAGAATGTGTCTATACCCTTCCGTTTTATCCCACCTGCTAGATACACTGCATAATTCTCTGCTGGACACGCACCTTTCTCCTCTTTATATATATATATATATATATATATATATATATATATATATATATATATATATATATATATATATAAATATCCTGACGCCAGCCTGCATCGACACTCATGAACTGACGGTATTTTTAGATCGTGCTCAAATAAACTGTCTCGTGTTTTATCGCTGAGATGTTGACCCCATCGTTTCCACACTATTTGACGCCCTGGTAAATTTGGCGTGTTTTTCTTTCAGTTTGTTGTCCTGGTAAATTTGGCGTGTTTTTTCAGCTTGTTGCCCTGGTAATTTTGGTGTTTTTTTTCAGCTTGCCCTGGCAGATTTGGCGTGTTTCAGCTTGTTGTTCTTGTAATGGTGTGTTTTTTTCAGTTTGTTGTCCTGGTAAATTTTTTGTATTTTTTTTTTTTTAGTTTGTTGCCCTGGTAAATTTGGCGTGGTTTTTCAGCTTATTTTCCTGGTAAATTTGGCGTTTTTTCCAGTTTGTTTCCTAGTTAAGTTTGGCGTGTTTGCTTTTTCAGCTTGTTGCCCTTTTAAATTTGGTGTTTTTTTTCAGTTGTTAGCTTGGAAAATTGGTGTTTTTTCAGCTTGTTGCCCTGGTAAATTTGATGTGTTTTTCTAGCTTGTTGCCCTCGTAAATTTGGCGTGTTTCTTTTTTCAGCTTGTCGCCTTGGTAAATTTGCTACCCACTTTGTTGTCCTGGTAAATTTGGTGTTTTTTTCTGTTTGCTGTCCTAGTTAATTTGGCGTGCTTCTCAGTTGTCCTAGTTTTAATTTGGCGTGCTTATCAGTTGTCCTAGTTTTAATTTGGCGTGCTTATCAGTTGTCCTAGTTTTAAGTTGGCGTGTTTTCCAGTTTTCCCTGGTTAAGTTTGTTGTTGTGGTAAATTTGGCGTACGAGTTTCTCAGTATTGCTTACTTGTTAATTTGGCGTGCTTGTTGGACAGTGCTGTGTTGACCTTTAACAGTTTACATTATAGACTGTGTAATGAATACCCTGACACGTCAAGTTATGCACTTTATTGAACTGTAAAATGAACTTTTCTGTGAAATACATTTGGAAAACGTCCTATACTTGTGATGTAAATATCACCTGCATGTCTAGTTCCTTTATTTAAAGTCCTTAATGTTATGGTGTTTGATCTTTCCATCCTTCACATACATACATGCTAAGGATATGTAACAGTGACTTCGTATGATCATTCTTGTATGCTATTTAACATGTTTTTGTGCTCCTGCTATAGGGCTTCCTCAGCTCATTTAAAAGCCCAGCTCTGTCTAAGGTATATTACCACCCCCAGGATGCGACCTACACCATTCGACTAACACCTAGGTACCTACTTACTGCTAGGCGAACAGAGGGACAGCAGGTGTACGGAAACATGCCCAACGTTTCCACCACCCGTACCGGGGATCAAACCACGGACGCTCGGTGTGTGAGCTGAGTGCGCTACCAGCCGAGCCACGGGACACCCTACTTTATCGCTTTCCATTAATATTAATATTTGGGGGTAATATTAATATTCATTATACTGCATATTTACATGTTTAAGGATATACAGTACATTTGACAGAAGTAATGGAAATTACGGCCATGCGGTTTAACACCTGTCTAAAACAGGTGTTTGTATAGTCTTGCTTAAATTTGAAACATTATCAACGACTGTATTCCTTTGTTTTGTTTGTGACAGTTGAACTAGGAACTCTGACTTCCCTTTGGTGAATTTAGAGAAATAAACTGCGAGAGGCAAAGACTAATTTATTAAGACTTTTGATAGCGTTATTATTAGTTGACACAGGTGCAGGTCACACAGTTAAGGTCACACATGCGCAGGTCACACAGGTGCAGGTCAAACAGGTGCTGCTCACACAGGTGCCCTTCACACAAGTGCAACTCACACAGGTGCTGCTTACATAAGTGCAGCTCACACAGGTGCAGCATACACATGTGCAGCATACACAGGTACTGCTCACACAGGTGCCCTTCACACAAGTGCAGAGCAAAGTTACTACTCTAGTTGATGTTAATGTTCACTATCTGATACCCGATATATTGTGGATAATGTTCTCATTATCCAACATTATCCAACACCTGATGTGCCGTCTACAATATTCCTTTTATTCGATACCTGACGCAATGGGTGAATATTATTTAATAAAGTTAGATAAGACTTTTTATTACATTGTAATTACACTGCGAGTTTAATAATTATCTAAAAATTAGTTTATAATTAAATAATTATTAGTTTATAATAATTATTCAGTCATTATTAAATGAGCAATAAATTTGTTGTTTATTGGTGTCATTATTGTAAAAATGGACTGTCGTTAGTATTATTAATATTGTTAATTTGCTGGTCATGCAATATGGTGTTAATTATATGTGCAATGCGTTTCGGCCATACGTTGATGTTTTTCGCAGCACCATTGTAGCAGCCATATTTTTCCTCTTGCTAAGATGCCTCTACGAACGGTATTGGAAGGGTCTTGTGTCTAGGCTGGTCGTGTTATAAAGACAGCTAGGCTGGTCGTGTTATAAAGACAGCTAAGCTGGTCGTGTTATAAAGACAGCTAGGCTAGTAGTGTTATAAAGACAGCCAGGCTGTCGTGTTACAAAGACAGCTAGGCTGGTTATGTTACAAAGACAGCCAGGTTGGTCGTGTTACAAAGACAGCTAGGCTGGTCGTGTTACAAAGACAGCCAAGCTGGTCGTGTTACAAAGACAGTCAGGCTGGTCGTGTTACATAGACAGCCAGGCTGGTCGTGTTACAAAGACAGCCAGACTGGTCGTGTTACAAAGACAGCCAGGCTGGTCGTGTTACAAAGACAGCCAGGCTGGTCGTGTTACAAAGACAGCCAGGCTGGTCGTGTTACAAAGACAGCCAGGAGATAATAAAGAGGTAACGAAGATAATAACTAGAACAATAACTAGGATATACCTAAAGAAGTGATGGAGGCATACTCAGTGTACAGATTAATGGAGTTGCCGGCAGGTTACCTACACAGGTCAGGACGAAAATAACTTAGGTAAGATCAATGTCATTAGTGACATGGTCCTCAGACAACTAGGTAGACTGAAACCAAACAAGTCACAGATTGAAACCAAACAAGTCACCCGGCACTGACGTGCTGTTTTCAAGGGTTCTAAAGGAACGTAAAGAGGAACTTAACAAATCATTAGCTAGGCTCTTCAACAGATCACTACAAACTGATATCGTAACAGGTAAGTGGAAAATGGCTAACGTGGTACCTATTTACAAGGCCAGAGGTAGGTGTTAGTTCCAAATTATAGATCAGTCAGCCTAACCTCAGTTGTGGGAAAGTTGATGGAATCATTAACTGCGGATGCAATTCGAAGTCACTTTGAAAGATATTATATGATCAACAAATGTCAGCATGGTTTTACAAAGAGGCGTTCTTGCCTTATGAATTTACCAACCTTTTTCCACTAAGATACCCCTTAAGAGAGGTTCCTTGATGCTGGTGAGGGACTCTTGATCTAGGGAATTGTATCTGTGCTCCTGTGCTCCAATTCCCTGAATTAAGCCTGAATGCCCTCCAGCTCCTACCCCCTTCCCCTCCACAGGAGCTGTATAATCTCTACGGGTTTAGTGCTCCCCGATGATAATAATAATAATCCCACTAAGATATTCGAGGTAGTAGACGAAGATAAAGGATGCGATGTTGTGGATATGGACTTCAGTAAGGCCTTAGATAGAGTCCCACACAGGAGACTGGTGAAGACAGTAGTGGTACATGGTATAAATTATCTTCTGGATCGAGTCATGACTGACCTGTAGGAAACATAGTACTGGAACCCTTGGTCACAATTTACATAAACGACATAGATGAGCGAAATAAGTAAATTAACCTGCTTATTTAAATAGGTCGTCATATCATTTCTGATGAGGACACTACAAAGCTACAGGATGACCTGGATAGATTGATGTGGTCGAAGAAGTGGCAGATGCAGTTAAATGCGGCCAAATGTAAGGTTATAATCCTAGGAGAAAAAACAATGTTAATTATAAGCTAAATAATGTGGAGCTTAGTCAAACTGAATGCGAGAAAGATTTTCAAGTTTTTGGTTAACAGAAACTTCAAGCCAAGACAACTGTACATAAGTATTTTGCAATGAAGCTAATAGAATTCTTGGCTTCATATCAAGAAATATAAATAATGGAAGTCTCCGGGTTGTACCTAAACTTCATACATCTTTAGTAAAGCCTCATGAACATTATACTGGTCAGCTCTGGTCTCCATATTAAAGAAAAGACATAAAGGATATAAAAAAAATGTCCATAGAAGGATGACCAGGTTGATCTCATGTATCAGAAAACTTTAATACGAAGATAGGCTGAAGGCCTATCTTGCACTCACTGGAGTGACATAAAATTAAGGGAGATACGAGTGAAGTAAGCAAATGGAAAATCGGAATAAATAAAGGGGATATAAATAACGTGCTGAAAGCATCTAACCAAGACAAGACCTGAAACAGATGATCCAGGGTGGACAGACTTAGATTTAGAGGGGATATAGGTACGTACTGGTTTGGCAATAGAGCTGTAGATAAGTGGAAAGCAATCCCAGGTTCTGTTATTGGGGCAAGAACTTTGAGAAGCTTTAAATATAGATTAGATGGTTACGTGAGTGGGTGTGGTTGGGTTTGAGTTGACTCTGCCCAGCATGGGCCAGTAGGCCTGCTGCAGTGTTCCTTCATTCTTATGGTCTTAGGTATCTTAGGACCTTGGGCCAGGAGCTTAGACTCGACCCCCTGCCAACACAAATCAGCTAGGACACACGAAGCCATAATATTTTTTTTAAAATATATAAACAATAAATTAGAAGTTTTTACACATGACTTGGCCAAACATTTTCACATGCAAATCCAAATCCTTGTTCACACAGCTCTGCCAGAAATTTGCATATTATTGTGTAATTAAGTAAACGCGAATGTCCTTAACCATGAAACATGGGAAGTTATTATTATTATTATTATTATTATTATTATTAATAATAGCAGAAAGCAAGTGTACAAATGCTGAAAATCTTTCCTTTATTAATACAGACACCCCGGTGAAGAGCTCTTGATCCAAGGAAGTTGAGCTACTTTCCCCTTTCTTGGATAACCCTGATGAATTGCCATTGGCAGGACGCTGCATGACCCCTACGGGTTCAGCGCTTCTCCATGAATATTATACAATAATAATAGTAGTAATAATAATGAAAAGAATAGGAATAATAATGAGTATAAGAAGAAGAAAGAAGCAGAAGAAAAGAAGTATACTACTGACTAGCTCTCCAGTACCACACTGACAAGTGTTCCTTGGTTAATGTAAGTGCTGAGTTGTTGCACGCGATTGCTCTATTTACCAGCTGGAAGTGCAACATTGTGCTGCAATGATCGTAGTTTAGCAAACAGAATCATGCGTAGAGTGTTGCTGGCGACTGATTTGTCAGCTGTGAAGGTTGAGGAAAGCTTAGTGGGAACAAGTAATAAAGAGAGGGCACTGCTCCAGCTGCTTGATACCCTCCTTGTTTACCAAGGCATAATTTGTATTTAACTGTGAGGTTGAATATTGGATATGTTACATCTGTAATGACTTCCGGGAACTCATCATTAGTAATTACTCTTGAACCCCCGCTATTGTAGCACCAGAAGAAATAATAATGCAATACCTAAGAGGGCTTCATGTGTATTACACACATACACTGGAGAGTGATGTAGTGGAGGCAGGATCCATACATAGCTTTAAGAAGAGGTACGATAAAGTTCTTGCAGCAGAGAGTGGGTGGACCTAGTAGCGACCAGCGAAGAGGCGGGGTCAGGAGCTGTGACTCGTCCCCTGCAACCACAAATAGGTGAGTACATACACACATAAGAAGGCCTGAATTACAGACCAGTGTCACTAACGAGGGTAACGGGCAAATTGCTAGAAAAGATTAGAAAGAAAAAACTTCTTAAACATCTAGAAAGTAGGAAATTCCTCGCAAAGCACCAGCGTATTCAGAAAAGGAAGGTCGTGCTTAAAGACTAACAGAGATCAAATAGGAGAGGGATGGGTGGACTGCGTGTTCCTAGACTGTAAGAAAGCATTGATGAGGTGCTGTCTAGCTTAGTACTAGGCAAATTGGAGAAGCAACCCTAGATAAGAGGAATTGTATTAATGTATGTTGTGGAACTCTTGAACAATAAGAAAGAGTTACTATAAGGGAGGAAGCATGGGAATGGGACCACTCAAAGGAGGTTCCTTGAGCCCAGTGTGGTGCTTTTAATCCAGGGAAAGTGAACCTATTCTCCCCTGCCTTTGATCGAACCTGATTGCCTCCTATTATAAATAGGTTATTGCATGTAACTTAAAGCAATGTGGTCAGAACGTTCTGCGATCAACCGAGAGGTTCAGGGTTCGAACCCAAGGTAGAACGAGGCCTGGTACCCTCGCAGGATTCTAGTATGAGTTGTGAGAGTTCCATAAAAGGAACTCAGTGGTCTGGCTCTTAGATCAGAGGTAGCAAGTACCTTCGGTTAATAACTAAAGCACCTGGTTTCAATCCAGGGGCGGGTGGAGACGTTCTTCCAGAGCAGCAACTAGGTACCTGTGTGTTAGTCGACTACAGTGGGAGGCTGCCTAGCGGTTGGCAGTACTATATATAAATATACAAATAATACCGCAGAAAGTGATAAGCTTTCTCACGTATATGCGCGTTATTTGTATTGTTCCAGCCATTGTATTGTCTTTTTGTTCCTTATATATAAATATATACCGTAAATAGTGCGGGTTGTGTGTGTACTGATGCCAGAGTCTGCGCTAGTATTATTATTGTTATATTGATGGGCAAGCGCTAAGCCCGTAGAAGTCATGCAGGACCTGTGGAAAAGCGTAGTGAAGGAGAGAAAGTAGCAAAGTGGAGAGAGAAATGAAGATGAGAAGAAAAGAATAGGAAGAGAGAGAGAGAGAGAAGACCGTTACTCGGTCAAGCCTTTATATGGTAAGAAAGGTGAGCTCTACCAGTGGTGCCAACCACTCACACTGAGCTCCTCCAGTGTTGCCACCCATTAACACTGTGCTTCACCAGTGTTGCCACTCACTAACACTGAGCTTCACCAGTGTTGCCACTCACTAACACTGTGCTTCACCAGTGTTGCCACTCACTAACACTGAGCTTCACCAGTGTTGCCACACTAACACTGTGCTTCACCAGTGTTGCCACTCACTAACACTGAGCTTCACCAGTGTTGCCACACTAACACTGTGCTTCACCAGTGTTGCCACTCACTAACACTGTGCTTCACCAGTGTTGCCACTCACCAACACAACGACACCAGACGTTGTCTCAGTCACCACACAACACAACTTTCCACCACTAGCGCAGCTTTCAGACACTTGTGTTGTAACGTTCCGATTGAAAAAAACTATTTTGAAATGTTTTGAGACGTGAATATATATATATATATATATATATATATATATATATATATATATATATATATATATAAAGACATTTATTATAAGCGGAGACGATAGTATGAATGACCTCACTTTCATTATACTGAGTGACGCTCTGAGATAGTGTTTACCTTATACTAGGTTAGGTGTTATTACTATTGTGTTTACCTTATACTAGGTTAGGTGTTATTACTATTGTGTTTACCTTATACTAGGTTATGTGTTATTACTATTGTGTTTACCTTATACTAGGTTATGTGTTATTGCTATAGTGTTTACCTTATATCAGATTATGTTATTACTATATTGTTTACATTATACGAGATGATGTTATTAGAGTATTGTTTAAGTTATATTTCATTAACTGCGCCTTGTGACGGTTAAGTTAGTTGCTGGGTTGCCTCGACTTAACGTCTAAGTTAGTTGCTGGGTTGCCTCGACTTAACGTCTAAGTTAGTTGCTGGGTTGCCTCGACTTAACGTCTAAGTTAGTTGCTGGGTTGCCTCGACTTAACGTCTAAGTTAGTTGCTGGGTTGCCTCGACTAACGTCTAAGTTAGTTGCTGGGTTGCCTCGACTTAACGTCTCAGTTAGTTGCTGGGTTGCCTCGACTTAACGTCTAAGTTAGTTGCTGGGTTGCCTCGACTAACGTCGAAGTTAGTTGCTGGGTTGCCTCGGCTAACGTCGAAGTTAGTTGCTGGGTTGCCTCGACTTAACGTCTAAGTTAGTTGCTGGGTTGCCTCGACTTAACGTCTAAGTTAGTTGCATGGTTGCATCGACTTAACGTCTAAGTTAGTTGCTGGGTTGCCTCGACTTAACGTCTAAGTTAGTTGCTGGGTTGCCTCGACTTAACGTCTAAGTTAGTTGCTGGGTTGCCTCGACTTAACGTCTAAGTTAGTTGCTGGGTTGCCTCGACTAACGTCGAAGTTAGTTGCTGGGTTGCCTCGACTTAACGTCTAAGTTAGTTACTGGGTTGCATCGACTTAACGTCTAAGTTAGTTGCAAAACGTAACTCTGTACTCGTCGAGTTGCGCTTGAGGGGGTCGAGTCACTTTCACCCTGCCTTTCGGGTTGGTTTGGGTCTGACCTCTACCATGATTTAGCCTTGCTGTGTCGTGTATACTCCTGAAGCTGTGGATAGAGGGAGCCTCCACCGCCTCTTAATAGGATAAAGAAATACTCTAACTTCCCTATGGCTTGTGTGTGTGTACTCACCTATTTGTGGATGCAGGGGTCGATTCACAGCTCCTGGCCCGCCTTTTCGCTGGTCACTACTAGGTCCACTCCCTGCTTCAAGAGCTTTATCGTACCTCTTCTTAAAGCTATATATGGATCCTGCCTCCACTACGCCATCTCCAGAGTGTTCCACTTCCTGACAACTTTGTGTGTGTGTGCGTGTGTGTGTGCGTGTGCACGCGCGCCCCTGCCATCATAACATTGTTAGTATTGGTTATGTCTGACCTTACACTCGCTCGTCTGCTCTCTCACTTTCTCTGTCTCTTCCTTTCTCCCACTCTCACTACTACCTCCCTTCCCCCTTAAACCTTCCTTCTCCTTTTCCTACTTTAATTCCTCTTCTTTCTCTCCCTCTTCTTCCTCTCCCTCCCACTTCCCCACATTTAGCATCAGTGTTAATTTTAACACACATTACTTATAAAACATGTGTACTCGCTTCTTTGTGGCTGTTGGGGGTCGAGGCTCTGGCTCCTGGCCTTACCTATTATGTACTCAAACCATCAAGCACCACCAGTCACTTTTGTCTGACTTTTTTTTTGGGGTTATCCCGATGGGTAATTTACACATGTTACTATGTATGATAATTTGTGTAACTGTATTTATGTGTACCTGTACCTAAATTAACATACTTATTAAATAATAAAAAGACAGTACCGTGACTGGAACAATACACAGGTAACCCGTAACTAGGAAAGAAAAGCTTTATGACGTTTCGGTCCAACTTGGACCATTTACAAAGTCACACTGACTTTGTAAATGGTCCAAGTTGGACCGAAACGTCGTCTCGCAAGTTTCTCTCTCCTATGTCCCAGTTATTTGTTTATTATTTAATCTCTCTTTGTACTGTCGAGCCATGTACCTAGTATCAAATACAAGTCACAGGTACAGGTCGCAGGGATAAGTCACAGGTACAGGTCACAGGTACAAATCACAGGTACAAGTCGCAGCTACAAATCACACGTACAAGTCACAGGTATAAATTACAGGTACAAGTTACATTTACAAGTCACAGGTATAAATCACAGGTACAGGTCACATGTACAGATCACATGTACAGGTCACAGGTACGAGTCATGTGAACTCTGTGTTCACTTGATAACCTTGATTGGGTGAGGTTGTTCAGTTATCAGAATTACCTTGGAGAGCGTATAAATCTGTAGGGGAAGGAAGGCGGGGTAGGGGTCGTCCTCGAAAATGTTGGAGGGAAGGGGTAAAGGAGGTTTTGTGGGCGAGAGGCTTGGACTTCCAGCAAGCATGTGTGAGCGTGTTAGGTAGAAGTGAATGGACGAATGGTTTTTGGGACCTGACGAGCTGTTGGAGTGTGAGCAGGGTAATATTTAGTGAAGGGATTCAGGGAAACCGGTTATCCGGACTTGAGTCCTGGAAATGGGAAGTACAATGCCTGCACTTTAAAGGAGGGGTTTGGTATATTGGCAGTTTGGAGGGACTTCTAATCTGTCGTATCTGAGCGCCTCTGCAAAGAGTGATTATGTATGAGTGAGGTGAAAGTGTTGAACGATGATGAAAGTATTTTCTTTTGGGGGATTTTCTTTTTGCTGTAATATTGTGTATAAGGGCGAGTATTGTGTGGGATTTAATTGACAGTGGAACGATAGTGGAAGGTAGGGAGAGACGGAAGGGAGAGAGTGAGAGACAGCTGTGAGCAAAAAAACTCACTGTTGAATTACATTAGCATTAGGACAGCATTGGCACTGGTCTTGTGTGGGGCTCGCACTGGTCTTGTGTGGGGCTCGCACTGGTCTTGTGTGGGACTGACATTGGTCTTGTGTGGGGCTGGCACTGGTCTTGTGTGGGGCTCGCACTTGTCTTGTGTGGGACTGGCATTGGTCTTGTGTGGGGCTCGCACTTGTCTTGTGTGGGACTGGCATTGGTCTTGTGTGGGGCTGGCACTGGTCTTGTGTGGGGCTCGCACTTGTCTTGTGTGGGACTGGCATTGGTCTTGTGTGGGACTGGCACTGGTCTTGTGTGGGGCTCGCACTTGTCTTGTGTGGGACTGGCATTGGTCTTGTGTGGGACTGGCACTGGTCTTGTGTGGGGCTGGCACTGGTCTTGTGTGGGGCTCGCACTTGTCTTGTGTGGGACTGGCATTGGTCTTGTGTGGGACTGGCACTGGTCTTGTGTGGGGCTCGCACTTGTCTTGTGTGGGACTGGCATTGGTCTTGTGTGGGGCTGGCACTGGTCTTGTGTGGGGCTCGCACTTGTCTTGTGTGGGACTGGCATTGGTCTTGTGTGGGACTGGCACTGGTCTTGTGTGGGGCTGGCACTGGTCTACAGGGCTTCCCCAGCTGCGTCATCTCGCTGCCTATTGTCTCTAGTTGAGGGAAGAAGACTTATTATAGGAGGGGAAACAGGAAGAGGAGGAGGGAGAGAGGAAGGAACGGGACGAGGGGAAGGGAAAGAGAAACGGGAAAATGGAAAGGGGGAAGGATAAAAGGGAAGAAGCGAATATAAGTATTGGTTGTTAGGTAGGAAAGGAGTATATGTTGTTAGGTAGGGGAGGGGTTTTGGTTCTTAGGTAGGGGAGGGGTATTTCTTGTTTCTTAATAGTTCATGTTCCTGCAGTATTTCTTTTTCCACTTTAGGCCTGGTCTGTGACCGGGCCCTAAGGGCAATGATCCCAGGAATCATCAACAAATATAGATATATAACCCAAGACCTGAAGAGAGTAGTGGCAGGACTCTCTAGGCTGTTGACGAGAGGAGCCCAGAAGATGTTGATGTTTGCCATCAAACACATCAGTAAGCGCCTCAGAGCACTCTCAAGCGTCAAAATATGCAATAAAAAGATGTTATTTGAGACGGGTTTCATTCGTTATATCCTACTCGCTTAATTTTATTATTATTCAGGGAGGAAGAGATAAAACTCGCAGGGATCAAACAGTGCCAAGGGAATGGGAAATAAGCAGATTTGATCAAAGGAAGAGATGGATAGAATGTAATTGGATCAAGAGTTGTTGACCAGCATCAGTGCAAAACTTTTGAGGGGATGAGTGGAGGGAGCCTAGCCGGACGCACCTTATTGCTTTTTAAGGGTTATGACGGTTTGTGCTGTATGAGTCCTGGTCTAGATGTCTAAACATTCCTCAATGACTGTCGCAAGGAAAAAGGAATACCTGGGACGTAGGATATGGACACGAATGTCTGGGTCAAAAATAGAGCCATTGAGAAGGACGGGAACTGTAGGATGTCGAATCCGTTTTTAAACTAAATCGTAGCGGAGTCTGATACAGGAAAATTAAACTTTGGAGAGTGAAGTAGGTGGTGTTCACCTGTATCATCCTGCGTGGAGGAGCACCAAGGACAGCTGAGGCTAGCCACCAGATGCAACCGGAAGACATGTGCCGCCAGCCAGGTGTCTTGATGAGTAAGACACGTGCAACAGCAATAATTGTAGTCCATACCGTCCATGAATTTGTGGTTGTAGGAGTTGCAATAGTGTGGACAGGGGATTGCGGTATTGTCTAAACACTGAGAGGAGAGGATGAATCATGGACAGGGAAAGGAGGAACTGAAGAGGTGGACAGGTAGACACGGACTGGCTTTTGATATCACAGACTCCGCCAGCAATGACTGCATTCCATGAGAGGGGCTTCCTAAATCTAGAAATCGGGGTGATTCCATCTGACAGAGGACCCTGGTGGCGTGGCGTGGTCTGGGCGAGTGAGGCTTCAAAACCGCTGCTTCAGAAGTGGGAGGTAAGGAAGCGGTGTAAGTATATAAATATATATACAGGTGGTGTGGGACTACACTTGTGCATCTACCTTGGCTGATACCTATCTCCAGTACACCAGGGAGGAAGGAGGGGCTGCTGCCACCTTCAGGGAGTCCCAGAAGTCGAGAAAATATGGAGAACTTGCCCATCATTATATGTTTGTTCCCATAGGCTCAGAGACCCTTGGCTCATGGGGAAAGAGTGCATCTAAGTTCCTCAAGGAGCTGGGCAAAAGACTCAACAGGGTAACTAGGGATCCCAGGGCAGCTAGTTTTCTGTTCCAGCGACTCAGCGCTGCTGTTCAGAGGGGTAATGCATGCTGTATTCTGGCACGCGCACCAGCTCGGAAGAGCTGGATGAGATTTTCGCATTATAATCAGTGACAAAGATGTAACAATATGTACTAGACATGTATCTCTCACCTCGTGTACTGTATATGCCATCTTTATATCAACAATGTATCTCTCAAATCTTTTGTACCATATTATGTAATAAAACATACCTATTGGTAAAAAAAATTAAAAGATGGTGGTAGGAGAAGTGGAATATTCAAATGGCATCAGGAAGAAATCCAAATATTCTTCCTTGAAGCCTTTTATCCACTTCTCCGAGGCTATGGGTCCCACAATTTGTACCAGAGGTGGACCCCATCCTATATATATATATATATATATATATATATATATATATATATATATATATATATATATATATATATATATATATATATATATATATATATATATGGACATATATATAGGACCCCATCCTATATATATATATATATATATATATATATATATATATATATATATATGTCCATATATATACATACATACTTAATTCGCAAATAGGCGAAATTATTTACAAACATTGTCTCTACGTCCACATCAGGACTCGAACCTGCAAACTCTGTATCAGAGTAACCAGTACTTGCAATACGAAAGGCCTAGAGCTATCATTCAACTCTATGTCCTCTATATGGTCCGAGAAAATTGAACATTGCTTGTTAGTGCTGCATAACTTGTCTCTGGCACATCCTGACGGGCTGGAGTCAAGTGACTGAAGTAAGGGTATTCCAGGAGCAGGAGTAAAGGTAGCAGATTGTGGCTCTGCGTCTACCATTGGAGTTGAGAGCTCGTAGCTGGGAATTATATGATTTCCTGGAGCAAGATGATGTATTTATTGCCAGTTCAGGAATGTGAGAAGCTTCCTTATTTGTTAGGCAAGCTCTGGTGTTAGGCTGCTGTACCTCATTTCAGAAACAACAGGAGTTGGGGACTAGTGCATAAGTGTCCCACGATCTGACAGTTGTTTATCCTGATTAAACAACTAGACTGATGCAAGGGAAAAACTGGTTATATAAGTACGATCAAGAACTACTGTACGTGTCAGAGGCAAGGGCCGTCATGATAGAGACAAGCTTGAAGGTAGCCTAGCCTAGCCTGGTGGGACGCGCTGACGTCACGGGCGACGTTGGAATTTGATTGGTCTCCTGGCCGGTGTGTTGGAAGAATGTTCCAACCGACAGCAGATGCAGCTAGATATAATGTGCATCTTTTGTTATCAGTCAGTGAACGCCACAGCCCAGTCAGTGATCAACCCAGTGAGCTTTTTATCTCAACACAGATTCTAAATTCTATTTTTTTTAAGATGGTATACATTCACACAATACTATGTATAATAGAAATTATTATTATTAATATAAGTAGTAGTAGTAGTATATTCATGGGGAAGCGCTAAACAGTAAGGGATCATGCTCCATCTGGGAAACGAACTAATTTATGAAAGGTCTCAGAAAAGGGTAGCCTTAATTCCTTGAATCAAGAGCCCTTCACCAGCATCAAGGCACCCCCACCCCCTTCTTGAAGGGAGGGGGAGAGACGGGCACTTCGAGGGAGTGGCTCTGAACCGTCTGTTCGTTGTCAGCTAATAGATCAGAAGATTACGTCAATACCTTGGCATTTTGCGACAGGTACTTCCCTAATACCCCCTTCCCCTCCCAACACGCTGCTATCCAAGGTCGAGACTCAGTTCTTGGTGAGTGTGTCAAAGGTCAGTGTGTCAAAGCCTGGGCGATGTGTTCAACCGTGTTCAGTACAGCGGACAGTGTCAGCACATTGAGGGGGTATGGTCAACTCTTTTATATATAGCGCCTCTATTCAGGGCAACTTTTTCGTTAATGCTATTGAAAAGGTGCGTTGGAAATTGAATATCAAGCACTGGGAAAGTCTTTCCACACGCAGATCAATTTTGGATGAGCTTTTTCAACTGCATTTACGAAAAAGTGGACTATAGAGAGGAGCTTTGTAAGAGAGCTGACCGTTCATACACTCTGGGGTTGGAAAAATAAACACAAGCAGTATAATGTGATCGTTTATTGACAACGTTTCGCCCACGCAGTGGGCTTTATCAAGTCACAAACAGATCTCAGATCTGTCTGTGACTCGATAAAGCCCACTACGTGGGCGAAACGTTGTCAATAAAGGATCACATTATACTGCTTGTGTGTTTATTTTTCCATTGTGTCGGTATTTTATACCAGTTATTTCCACTCTGGGGTTACCTTGTGCTGACCTTTCCCGTCGGGGCAGGCAGAGATGTACCCAGAGCTCTGGTAGGGAAGTTTCAGGGCAGGCAGGCACGTACCCAGAGCCCTGGTAGGGAAGTTTCAGGGCAGGCAGGCACGTACCCAGAGCCCTGGTAGGAAAGTTTTACAAGCATCGTAAGCACCCTCGAGTAAATTTTAAATTTCAATCAGTTTCGGGGAGTTTCTCAAGGTCCATATATTACAGCGTCTTTTAGGATACCTAAAAAGATAATCACGTTAGGTTAGAGTCCTGGTAAACATTCGGTCTTATAAACATTTGAAAAAGATAAGTACAAGGCATGTTCAACTTGTAAATAACTTTTAATAGTTTACACAGATAACGCACACTTGGGAGGAAAAAACTCATGGCGACGTTTCGACCCGATTTGGACCGAAATAATAATGGAAGGAATCACGATATTTGCGTGATTGCAAATATGTAAAAATGCCATAGTGAAAAGTAGGATAAACACCTGAGCGCTTTCATGTGTTTACACACCTGTCTTCAGAGCAATATATGTGTAAGCTCATGAAAGCGGTCAGGTGTTTTTCCCATTTTCACTGTGGTATTTTTTATATAATAATAATAATAATAATAATAATAATAATAATAATAATAATAATAGTAATAACAATAATTACAATAATAATAATAGTAATAACAATAATTACAATAATAATAATAGTAATAACAATAATTACAATAATAATAATAATAGTAATAACAATAATTACAATAATAATAACAACAACAACAATAATAATAATAATAATAATAATAATAATAATTACAATAATAATAATAATAATTACAATAATAATAATAATAATAATAATAATGTTATTTCAGCATGACACAATGATTGTTCAGAGATGGGTGACATTGTACGTAGTCATGCATGCAGAAAGCCCATAGTTATGCAGAGCATTTCGGTCAAGGTATTTACAAGTTTGTCATAAATTTCCTTCTCTTACGTGCGGGTTTAGTTGTGAATTGTTCCAGTCACCGTAATTGTGCCTCTTTATTCTTCACATTAATACGTTAAATGCAATGTATACAATGTATACATTGTCAATGGCGCATCTTCAGTTTGGTGGCGTTATATTTTGTATTGTTTCAACACTCACTTCATCGCAAGAATGTCAACAAATTGCGGTTTTCTTTGACTTCGCCGTGCAGGGATGTCATTGACGTTACTGACTTCCACTGAACTGTCCCTCAGGATGCGAAGGAGGCCGAGGCTAGAGGGTGTCCTTGGGGATGTCCCCTGGTAGGTCTCGAGGATTCATTGAGCGACAGGCGCATAAAACAGTGAGTGTCCAGACACTGTAATAACCCGATCATGTAGATAAATGATTCACAGAAACGACAAGATGATAAATTAAGACATGTGCAACACTTCTTTGTAGTGGACTGATGAAGCCACTGTGGGGCGAAACGTTTCCATGGCATAGATACCCATTTGTTACATATGTGCCAACACTCGGACAGCCAAGCACCTCACCAGTGGCACTCGTTGGTATGCAGATGGTTGCAGCTTTGCGACTTGGCACGACCCAAAACTATGTAAGCAAGTATAAGTCTTACTTATGAAACTGCTAGTGTTTGGCCTCATTAAATAGACGGAGTAAGGAGATGAGGGCCAGTAAATGGCACTTCAGACGAGGATCTGGACCACCAGTAAAGCTCCCTTGGTAAACACCTGGTTTCCATGAAGGCACTGGACCTCTGCTTGCCACAGGTGCCTAATCACCTGGGTTGTGATAAGAACATAAGAACATAAGAATGGAGGAACACTGCAGAAGGCCTACTGGCCCATACAAGGCAGGTCCTTATCAAAACCACCACTACCTAAGAATTTACTCCTGTACTCACGACACTAATCAAACCCAGCCCCTCCCACTCATATATTTGTCCAATCTCTTTTTAAAGCCACCCAAGGTCCTAGCCTCTATCACCCTACTCGGAAGATTGTTCCACGCATCTACAACTCTGTTCGAAAACCAGTACTTGCCTATGTCCTTTCTAAATCTAAATTTATCCAATTTAAATCCGTTATTTCTCGTTCTTACTTGGTTCGATATCCTCAGTATTTTATTAATATCTCCTTTGTTTATGCCCATCATCCACTTGTACACCTCGATGATATCTCCCTCATTCTACGTCTCTCCAGAGAGTGGAGATTCAATGCTCTAAGTCTATCTTCATACGGGAGATTTCTTATACTGTAAATCATTTTAGTCATTCTTCTTTGTATGTTCTCCAATGAATCTATATCCATCCTGTAGTAAGGAGACCAAAACTGAGCTGCATAATCCAAATGAGGTCTCACTAGTGATGTATAGAGCTGTAAAATAACTTTTGGACTTCTGTTGCTTATACTTCTTGAAATAAATCCTAGTAATCTGTTAGCCTTATTGCGCACACTTAGGCACTGTTGTCTTGGCTTTAGATTTCTGCTTACCATGACTCCCAAGTCTTTTCACATTCTGTATGATCAAGCTCAACTTCACCTAGTTTATAAATTCGAGGGATATTTTCATTACCAACGACAAGCACCTTACACTTGTCCACATTGAACTTCATCTGCCACTTTTCAGACCAAGACATTAATTTATCCAAATCCTCCTGGAGTTCACTGTTATCCTCCTCAGAATGAATTATACGGCCTATTTTTGTATCATCAGCAAATTTACTCATGTCACTTGCAATTCCTTCATCAAGGTCATTAATGTAAATTATGAACAACAATGGGCCCAAAACTGATCCTTGTGGAACGCCACTAGTGACAAATCCCCATTCAGATTTGACCCCATTAATGGAAACTCTCTGCTTTCTATTGGTAAGCCATGCCTCTATCCATGCTAGAACTTTACCTCCTATACCATGAGCTGCCACCTTTCTTAAGAGTCTCTTGTGAGGTACTCTATCGAAGGCCTTACTGAAATCCAAGTAAACTATATCATATTCTTTATCACTGTCTACTGCCTCAAATGTTTTATTGAAAAACGTCAGTAAATTTGTCAGGCAGGAACGACCTCTCGTAAACCCATGCTGAGATTCATTAATCAAATTATGTTCTTCAAGGTGACTTCTGATAATATCAGCTATAATTGATTCTAATAATTTGCCTACTATAGACGTGAGGCTTATTGGACGGTAATTTGATGGAATGGACTTATCCCCTGATTTGAATATAGGAACTACATTAGCTATCTTCCACATCTCTGGCACAACACCAGTTAGGATGGACGTATTAAACACATTCGTTAATGGCTGACTAAGTTCCATTTTGCATTCTTTAAGTACCCTGGAAAACAACTCGTCGGGTCCAGGGGACTTATTTTGCTTCAGTTTATCTATTTGTTTGATAACCATATCCCTCGTGACAGTAATATTAGTTAATTTGAATTCTTCAGGAACTGAATAATTGTTAATTTCTGGAATCTCATTTACGTCTTCTTGTGTAAAGACTGACAAAAATAGTCATTAAATAGAGAACACATTTCCAGTTCGTTATCCGTCAGCTGTCCATTCCCAATTTTCAGAGGTCCTACCTTTTCCCTCACCTTCGTCCTGTACACTTGAAAAAACCCCTTTTTGGATTAGTCTTTGATTCATTAGCAACCTTAATCTCATAGTCACGTTTAGCCTTTCTAATCCCCATTTTTACTTCTCTTTTCAACTGAACATATTGGTCAATAAGGTTAACATCTCCTCTTTTGATGCGCCTATAAATTCCTCTTTTCTCCCTAATAAATGTTTTAGCCTCCTGTTAATCCATTTGGGATCGTTATTATTTGACCTAAATTCTCTCTGGGGAATAAACATACTCTGTGCACGTTGTACATTATTAAGAAAAAAATCATAAACGCAGATCCCATCGTAATCGTTAGCTAGATTACCCCAGTCGAGATTAGACAGGTGTTCCCTAAGTCCAATATAATCGGCAGAACGAAAATCAGGAACTTTTACCGTATTATCCCTATTCTCGTACTCCCATGTAATATTAAAAGTAATGGATTTGTGATCACTAGCTCCAAGCTCTTCAGTGATCTCCAGATTATTTACAAGAGTTTCTTTATTTGACAAGACTAGGTCGAGCAAATTATTACCTCTGGTAGGCTCCGTCACACACTGCTTCAGAAAACAGTCCTGAACTACTTCCAGGCTACGTGAGCCAGCAACAGTCTGGTTGACAAGTTATGTCTGACCTCAGGTCAGGCTTCCAGAGTAGAACTCTCGAAACCAATCACAGGTATGTGTCACAGGGGTATACTTGTGGCATATCTGTAACCGGTTTTTGAGTTTAAAAGTGTATCTTCTTGATTCATTGTTTATATGATGTTTCTGTCACTAACTGTAGGATGTCACTGTTACTCGTCGTATGATGTGCCTTTGTATCAGTAAGATGTACTCTTGTATCAGTAGGATGTACATTTGTATTAGTAGAATTGTCCCTATCTTAATAGGATGTCCCTCCTGTCTCAATAGGATGTCCCTCCCATATCAATAGAATGTCACTCCTGATACTGTAGGATGTCCCTTTGTCACTTTCCATACAGTATATCCTTCAACATAGGTTACTAGGCATAAGATTGGATTGTGGTAGGATGCTAGTATTCTTCAGATTATGATGACCTTAGTTAGTGAGTAGGACTACTAGATGACACTATCAATAGGACCACCAGATGACACTATCAACAAGACTACTAGATGACACTATCAACAGGACCACTAGATGAAACTATCAACAGGACCACTACATGACAATATCAACAGGACCACTAGATGACAATATCAACAGGACTACTAGATGAAACTATCAACAGGACCACTACATGACAATATCAACAGGACCACTAGATGACAATATCAACAGGACCACTAGATGACAATATCAACAGGACCACCCGTTGACATCAGTAGGACCCGAGTTGACACCATCAGCATCTCAGTTCTTCCTGCCCAAATGGGGTTCTTTCGACTCAGTGAATCTTCAGTAAATCCTTGCAGTAGGCGACATATCCTCATCAGATACCTCCTTGGCAGATCTCAGCTGCAGACGACGCATTCTCGGCAGATCCTTGCGGTAGGAAACGCATCCTTGGCAGACGACGCATCTTCGGCAGGTCATTGGATATTCCTAGCCGAAACTTTCCCAATATTTGGAATCTGAAATACGGTTTGTGGATATAAGAGAGAGAGAGAGAGAGAGAGAGAGAGAGAGAGAGAGAGAGGGGGGGGGGAAGGAAGGAAGGGAATGGAGTTGAATGACATCTCCAGGAAATCAGTAGCTCGTTAAGAACTGGCCAATATTGCTGACCAAGCAGTCGTGTCTGTAATGACCTGCTGGGAGGGAGGGACCCGTATCTATATCACTGATGACCTGTGTCAGTGATGACGTGTGTCAGTGATGACCTCATGTGTCTCTCATGACCTGCTGGGATGGAGGGACCACTGCATGTCAATGATGACTTGCTCATTATATATTCTTGTTATATTCTCTACTCCTCTCCTGCCTCATTTGCTCACTCTGCCTTGGATATTCCCAAGTCTCCGCTACTTCTGTAAGTCTCCACCGTCTTTCTGGCTCTGCTACTTCTGATTCTTGTGCCATCTCTGCTTGTTTCGTGTTGCCGTCTGCTGCTCTAACTTCCCGCTGAGTGCTCTTCTACTAGTGCTCTGTATACCTGAATAAACTTACTAATTATAAGGGGAGGCAGATACATATAAGACGAGACACATAAGGGAAGGTCTACCATAATAATGTGAGATTGTATTAGTGATGGGAATAATCTGAGCTCAGAAAACGTTAATGTTGGTCTGATATTCATTCAAGTTATAAGGATGCATTAGTGTCGGGGCATGCTAGGTGTCCTGGGTATTGAGTGGGAGATGCCCGGGTGAAAGCTGCTCTTGAGTCATCTCTACAGCAGAGATTTGCCTCGCACTGACTCTCTGATACTTATTCGCTGTTGATTTCTGGGACAGTGGAAGACCTGGTGGACCCGGCAGACGAGCATCGAGATGTATAAACAGAAGGGGACTCGAACCGTAGTGCTGGCATGTGGCAGGCCGGTCCAGTCTTCTGTTTATTCATTGATATCCATCCATTACGACTTATCTCGACTTTAAGTTGCATGAAGTTTGTGGAGTTTAATTGAAGGAAGGGATTACTAGTGATGAGCTTCTTGGAAGGAGCTTTGAGAAACGTGATATTAAATGAACACAACTTCCATGTGGGGGTGAAGTGCTCTTGTTGTCTATAGTGATGCAGATCGTGTAGGTTATATAACTTCATATAACTGCATGTGTTCACAACCCATTCAGATCTGTATTAAAATCACTTATCTTGCCACTGATACTACGAACATCAAGCTCCTTCCTCGTATTAAGAACCTTAATAGTTGAAGGATAGCCAAGAATAATTCCGAGGCTTCGTTTAGCCTGAGACCCGAGCACCGGAGAGAACTGTTTTTTAGCTAATGTCAACATGGGCGAGCATACGCATTTAAGGATCTAATATAAACTATGTACATCATTCTCATATTATCACATACTTAGAATGAGGGGAAGAAGCAGAGAGAATGAGGGGAAGGAGCAGAGAGAATGAGGGGAAGAAGCAGAGAGAATGAGGGGAAGAAGCAGAGAGAATGAGGGGAAGAAGCAGATAGAATGAGGGGAAGAAGCAGAGAGAATGAGGGGAAGAAGCAGAGAGAATGAGGGGAAGAAGCAGAGAGAATGAGGGGAAGAAGCAGAGATAATGAGGGGAAGAAGCAGAGAGAATGAGGGGAAGAAGCAGAGAGAATGAGGGGAAGAAGCAGAGATAATGAGGGGAAGAAGCAGATAGAATGAGGGGAAGAAGCAGAGAATGAGGGGAAGAAGCAGAGAGAATGGGGGGGAAGAAGCAGAGAGAATGGGGGGAAGAAGCAGAGAATGAGGGGAAGAAGCAGAGAGAATGGAGGAAGAAGCAGAGAATGAGGGGAAGAAGCAGAGAGAATGGGGGGAAGAAGCAGAGAATGAGGGGAAGCAGAGAGAATGAGGGGAAGAAGCAGAGAGAATGGGGGAAGAAGCAGAGAATGAGGGGAAGAAGCATAGAGAATGAGAACAGGGAAATGCAGCGAATGAGAGGGAGAAGACATTAATTAAAAGATGTAAAAAAAAGAAAAAGGAAAAAAGAGTACCGAGAGAGGGAGGGAGAAGGGAGTGGGAGGGGAGAAGGGAGTGGGAGGGGAGAAGGGAGGGAAGGAGGAAGGAGGGAAACTTGATGATTTATTAAGAGTTTCCAGGAAAGGAACAGTAAAAGTGGGAATTAACACGAGGGAGAGAAGTGGTCCGTGTACTGAGAGTACACACAGGTACACCTGAGTACATAGAAGTACACAGGTACACCTGAGTACATAGAAGTACACAGGTACACCTGAGTACATAGAAGTACACAGGTACACCTGAGTACATAGAAGTACACAGGTACACCTGAGTACATAGAAGTACACAGGTACACCTGAGTACATGGGTGTACATGCATGGTAGTACAGGAGTCTACTTGTGAGTAAATGGGAAGAACAGATGAAAGAAGTCTTCTTTATTAAAACACTTGCCGTCTCCCACCAAGGTAAGGTGACCCGAAAAAGAAGAAGAAACACATTCATCATCATTCACTCCATCACTGTCTTACCAGAGGCGTGGCGGCACTACAGTTGAAAAACTGCAACATATCTCCAGCCCTCCTTCAGAGCGCAGGCATTGTACTTCCCACCTCCAGGACTCGAGTCCTGTAATGTTTTGAGGAGGATCGGCCTAGCAGGAGCCAGTAGGTCTACCGCAGTGCTCCTCTCTCATGTTATCTTCTTATATCGCGTCAGTCTGAAAGAAAAACTCGACTTCCAGTCATGCTTAGGGAAAAACAGTGGTAGGTGAGGTGATGATAGAAAAGTAGAAGGCTCTCCTCGTTCTCTTCATTCACTACCACACACCGCACGCCCTCCACCACACCCTACATGCCCTCCACCACACCCTGGACGCCCTCCACCACACCCTGCATGCCCTCCATCACACCCTGCATGCCCTCCACCACACCCTCACACCCTGCACGCCCTCCACCACACCCTTCACGCCCTCCACCACACTGCACGCCCTCACACCCTGCACGCCATCCACCACACCCTGCACACTCTTCCCACCCTCCACCACACCCTGCACACTCTTCCCACCCTCCACCACACCCTGCACACTCTTCCCACCCTCCACCACACCCTGCACACTCTTCCCACCCTCCACCACACCCTGCACACTCTTCCCACCCTCCACCACACCCTGCACACTCTTCCCACCCTCCACCACACCCTGCACACTCTTCCCACCCTCCACCACACCCTGCACACTCTTCCCACCCTCCACCACACCCTTCACACTCTTCCCACCCTCCACCACACCCTGCACACTCTTCCCACCCTCCACCACACCCTGCACACTCTTCCCACCCTCCACCACACCCTGCACACTCTTCCCACCCTCCACCACACCCTGCACACCCTCCCTACACACACATACCTGTATACTTGCTTGGTGCCTGGTGTTTATAGCATGGTGGTCAAGTGATTCAAGGCATCGGGAGGTTAGCCTGGATCCCAGGAACCAGGCTAAATATCCCAGGTTCGATTCCCGGCTGGTTGTAGTATTGTATTTATTTAAAAACCACTTTGTTTTGTGGGTGCATTAATATATATATATATATATATATATATATATATATATATATATATATACATGTGTGTTAGTTACCATTTTGTCCTAGGCACATGCCGATTAGACACTAGGCCTGTTGTATGTATGTGTGTGTGTGTGTATGTGTATGTGTATGTGTGTGTGTTTGTTTATGTGTGTGTGTGTTTATGTACTCACCTAGTTGAGGTTGCAGGGGTCGAGTTATAGCTCCTGGCCCCGCCTCTTCACTGGCCGCTACTGGGTCTCTCTCCCTTCGCCATGAGCCTTATCATACCTCTTCTTAAAGCTATGAATGGAACCTGCCTCCACTACATCGCTTCCCAAACTATTACACTTCCTGACAACTCTGTGACTGAAGAAATACTTCCTAACATCCCTGTGATTCATCTGAGTCTTCAACTTCCAACTGTGTCCCCTTGTTGCTGTGTCCCATCTCTGGAACATTCTGTCTCTGTCCACATTGTCAATTCCTCTCAGTATTTTATATGTCGTTATCATGTCCCCCCTTACTCTCCTGTGTGTTAGTTCTGCTGCAAGTTTTAATTCCGTAGAAAAATGTTTTTGTTTTGAGTGTTTGTTCATAAAGTTTGTTTGTTAATGATGGTAAAGATTACTGCAGAAACAAAGAAAGAATATCCTTTCGTAAATCAGAAAGTAATTATTTGTTTCTTTATGAAGGGAGAGAGAAAAATGGAATCTCCTCTCACGAGAGAGAGAGAGAGAGAGAGAGAGAGAGAGAGAGAGAGAGAGAGAGAGAGAGAGGGTCTTAGTGGTGGGAGAGAGGAAGAGAGAATCTCCTCTCACGAGATACAAATTAGAGTTGGTTCTCTCTCCTTAAATCACCCCAGTTACCCTCCCGGTCATCAAAGTGTTGTTCTCCTTTCTTTCTGGTAAATGACGAGTACAGTGGACATTGTCAGCTCCTGATGAAGTGTTGATTGTAATACGAAAGGCCTAGAGCTATCATTCTACTCCCCCGTGGTTGTTTTGCATATTTGTATATATATATATATATATATATATATATAATATATATATATATATATATATATATATATATATATATATATATATATATATATAATATATATATATATATATATATATATATATATATATATATATATATATATATATATATATATATATATATATATTGGAGACTGAATACAGATTGGAAAGTGAGAAACTACAGGTATCAGCGAAAGAAAGGATCGAGGGTTCCCATAAATTTCAATTGCATGAAATTCATTTAAAAAATGTGAAAATCTAAAATATTTTAGTGAAAAATGAGTTTTGCCGAAAAGCACTCAACCCTCTAAAACGTCGAAATATGCAATAAAATACGATTTTGACATTTTTCTGAGCTTTTAATTTTCATGTATTTTCGAAAATAATATGAAATATTCTATAAAAATATTGATTTTTTTAGATTTTTAATGGATTTTTTTAAAAATGTAAATAATTAAAAATATTCAAAATGCTATAAAACTTGTTTTATTGCATTTTGACGATTAGGCATTTTAAAAGGGTTTCCCAAAAAATATTTTTTTTAATTTAAAAAATCCATGAGTAAGCTCTCAAAGAAAATCATAAAATTTTGCTTACTTTTAAAATTTTAATTCAATAGAAATTCATTTAAAAGTGTGAAAATCTAAGTATTTTAGGTAAAAAAAAGTTTTGCCAGAAAAGATCAACCGCTCAAAACGTCGAAATATGCAAAAAAATCGTTTTCATTTTTAGGCTTTTTTAAAGTTTCATGTATTTTCGAAAATAATATGAAAAAATGTGATTTTTATAGATTTTAATGGGATTTTTAAAAATATGAAATAATTAATAAATATTAAAATGCTTTTTAAAACTTGTTTTTATTGCATTTTGAATTTTAAAAGGGATTTTCAAGGGTTTTCTGAAAAATTTTTTTTGATAAAATATACCAAAGAGTAAAAACTTCTCAAAGAAAATCATAAAAATTTTTCTTACTTTTTCCCCTAAATTTCAATTACAGTGAAATTCTATTTAAAAGTTGAAAATTAAGTATTTTTGTGAAAAAAGAGTTTTCCAGAAAAACACTCAAACCCTCTAAAACTCGAAATATGCAATAAAATCGTTTTGGGGCATTTTTGAGCTTTTAATGTTTCATGTATTTTCGAAAATAATTAAATATTCTATAAAAATATTGATTTTTATAGATTTTTTAAAAAGGGTTTTTTTTAAAAAATGTAAATAATTAATAAATATTCAAAAAAGCTATAAAACTTGTTTTATTTCATTTTAGATTAAAACATTTTAAAAATTTTCTGAAAAATTTTTTTTTTAGAAAATATACCTATAAATAAGCTTCTAAAAAAAAAATATAAAATTTTGCTTACTTTTCCCTAAAATTTCAATTCAGTGAAATTTTTTAAAAATGTGAAAATCTAAGTTTTTAGCTAAAAAAGAGTTTTTCCCAAAAAAAATCAAACCCTTAAAAATCAAATACCATAAAATGCGTTTTGCCCTTTTCTGAGCTTTTAATGTTTCATGTATTTTCGAAAATAATATAAATATTCAAAAATATTATTTTTTAAAATTTTAATGGATTTTTAAAAAAATGTAAATAATTAAAAAATATTCAAAATGCTATAAAACTTGATTTTATTCATTTTTTTAAAATTAAAATTTTCAAGGTTTTTTAAAAATATTTTTAGATAAAAAATACCTAAATAACCCAAAAAAAAATCTAAAATTTTGCTTACTTTTCCCATAAATTTCAATTGCAGTGAAATTTATTTAAAAGTGTGAAAATCTAAGTATTTTTGGTGAAAAATGAGTTTAGAAAAGCACTCAAACCGCTCTAAAACTCAAATATCAATAAAACGTTTTAGCACATTTTTTTGAGCTTTTAATTTTCATGTATTTTCGAAAATAATATGAAATATTCTATAAAAAATTTATTTTTTTAGATTTTTTAAGGGGTTTTTTTTAAAAAATTAAATAATTAATAAAAATTCAAAAAAGCTTAAAACTTGTTTTATTGCATTTTTGAATTTTTAAATTTTAAAGGGTTTTTAAAAATTTTTTTTTAATAAAATATACCTATAATAAGCTTCCAAAGAAAATCATAAAAATTTTTTTT